>VDFB02330283.1:0-29348 GCA_007258455.2 Sequoia sempervirens
GTAGTTTGAGGACTTTTTGGTGGTATTTGGGTTTTATGTTAAGTTTGCAGATTGGTTCCTTTGAAAAATAGAGCTAATTGGAGCCCGTTTTAGCCTAGAAAGTCCATTTGGGTAGTGATGGTCTAAAGAACCCTATGGTGGATTTGAGATATTATTTTTATAAGGATAATGGGTCCCTAAAAGTGTAAGTAATTTTTTAGTATGGGTGGTTGATTGTGAGTTAAGTTCCTAAAATAGGGTTTGGACACCTACTAGGTGAATGGAAACTTGAATGGTGAAAGTGCAAACAGAAGTTCTTGAGGCTTTGAAAGTAAGTTAGCCTTGTTGGATTGGAAAATTTAATCTTGTTAGATGCCTCTTGTTATCTTGGAAAAGATTTGAAACTGTGAACCAAGATTCCAAACCTACATAAACACAAGAAACAAAAACCATATTAGATCAAATGCAAGTTAGTATCAGAATTCCCCAAGAAATCCATTTGAATTGCAAAGAAAAGGAAATGAAATGAAGAACATAAACAAGCATAAACTAAAGATGTTAAATCCTATCCAAATACAAAGCAAACTCTTAATCTCTTGGGGGAGTTGGTGCCAATTTGATGTGGAAATTGGCCCTTTCCCAACTCCTATGCAAGCTTTTGATGATTTGATGATGATGTGATACACTTTGTTGATGATTGAAGTATTGTCCAAGATTAAAATCTGCATAACCTAGCTAATATTGGATAAAGATGGATGAGAATTGCTATAGATTTGAGTATAATAACTTTGCTCAAATTATGGATGATCAAATGAGGAAAGAGACCTCTTATTTATAGAATGATAGGATGGAGAAATTCCCAAAATGGAGCAATGTGGGACTAACATTCAACCAATGTCAAGGTGCCACTTGTCCAAATGTGAATGGAGGAAGCTTGAGCACATTTTGGAGAATGTGCAAAGAGGGGGGAGATTCAAATTCAAAAGATGGCTTGAAGGATGAGGTGAAAGGTGAAGTTAATGTCACATGGCTCAAGAAAAGGACTTGTTAGGTGAAGTAAATGCCTTGTTGAAAGGACAAAGTCCACTTGGATTTTGAATTCAAATTTGAGAGAATATTCCTCCATTATGCCATGTTGAGAGAAAATGGAGATTTAATAAATGAATTAAATCTATTTTCATGTGCAAGTGGCAAAAGCTAGAGGATGGGACATGAATGAGGATTAAATTAATCAAAGGCTAATTAATTTAATGAAGGATTAGATGATGTGACAAATTTGACTTAGATTTATAGGTTAATTTAAATCAAATATGAGAAGAAAGTGATTTTAGACTTAGTTAAATAAATATTTTGATTTATTTAACAAAAGAGGATGATTGGTTAGATTAAATTAAACAAGGTTTAATTTATTTAATTTAATAGTTAGACTTTAGAGATTTGATCAAATAAAGTGAATTATTTAATCAAATATGGACATAGGGTTAATTAGATCAGATAGATTGATTTAATTAATGGTAGAGAAAGAGTTAATTAGATAAAATGATTTATTTAATTAAGAGAGGAAAATTGATGAATTTAATCAAATAAGGGTATTTAATTAAATGGTTAGACTGAGGGATGATTTTGAATGAAATGGTGTTGGTAATCAGGATCAAATATGTCGGTATATTTTCCATGTCTACATAAACAATAAGAGTGTGTTGGAGCCTCTAGGTGCCTAGTTCTCTGTAGAGACAAATTGGTGGTTTGAGAGACCTTTTGAAGATCAAATTGTGGATTAATGTTACAAGATGGTTTATTTTATCCCTGCCATTGCATTAGGAGAGGATGTAGGTGGAAAATCCAATGAATAGGAATCAACCAAAAAAAGTGGAGGATGCCACCAAAAGTAGAAAGTGTTCCACCCTTTAAGGAAGGGAACACCACATCACTTATCTCCTAGTAATAAACTCACTTTATTATTCTAAGAAAGCTTGATAAAAGTGTAGGAGAAACTTAGGACTAAGGGAAAATAAATTAATCCACTAGGAAAATAAAAACCTACACCAACACCCCCTTAATCACAGCTTAGGAGGATGTAAAATATGATGGGTCTCAAAAAATGAGGCCATGTTAGGTACCCATGTACATATAAAATTCCCCCCCCACAAAAGAAGAAGCCCCCTCAATAGTAGAGAGAGAACACCCCTAGAATAGAGATAGAATAAGAAGATAAGGACTAAGCAACCCCCCCCAACAAAAGAGATCCAATGGTAAATGATCAAAACTAGATGGAGAAGATGGTCCACGATCATTAAACAAAATTCCTCCCCTTAGGAAGAAATAAAACTAAAGGTGTATGCAAGCTACCTCCCAAGTCTGAAAGGAATGTGTAGGAAGAAAGTGCAAATTGTATGAAGTCTCTGAAGTCGGCTCAAGTATCCCCATGTCGATGTTGAAAGCTATCACAATCAAATCAAGTATTCTAGGCCACACTATTGAAGATGACAAATCAAACTCTCCTATAGTCTGATGTAGAGCACAATCCAAAGACTAATGGTTTGACAACATTTGTGTAATAACTTTCATCAAAGTGGAGAGATAACCCCTCAAAAGTGTCCTCCAAATCGAAAATAGGTGTCTCCATAAACAAGTTGTTCGTGTGAATAAATGTTTTGTACCTAGTTATTTCACTTACTAGGGACTTAGGGGACATATTCACATGTTAAATTTACTTATGTCCTAAGATTCTTTCTAGAAGGTGTTAGTTGTCATTAGTTGTTATCTTATCTTTTGACAACTAACACATGTGACCTAGGTAGTTGTGTCAAGTTGTCTCATGTCATAAGATTAAGACACTTGTCATAATATTATGATATATTGTGTCTCACCTTGGCTATATAACCAAGGGGTCTCTACTACATTGTACAACCAACTACGTTGATTCATTTTTCATTCATTGATAAGAATACAGTTTATTCTTGTCATATTGATTTTATGAGTATTTTGTGCTTTCCATAGGCCTTTAGATCTTGGGTGGCTATCTCCATAGCCAAATATTACTTTGTATCAAAGCAAGTTGAGTTCCTTTGGTTAGTCTTTTAGGACTCACCATTGAGGGGGGATTGCATGGACTTTCTTCAATCTCTCTTATGGGGGGGACTTTTTCATCACTTGAGGTTTTATCCTTCTCATCTTTTCAAGAATAGTTTCTTGTGTTGTTTCTCTCTTTTGGGGAGGATTTTTGTCCCACTCAGTTTTCTCCTTTTCCCCATTTGTGAGGGATTACATTTCATTTGTACATGGGTACCTAACATGGCCTAGTCATCGAGACTCATCTTTTCATCTTGGTGTCATTTTCATAATAATATTTTCCCTAAGTTGCACTTAAGGAGGGGTGTTGGTGTGAATAAATGTCTTGTACCTAGATATTTCACTTACTAGGGACTTAGGGGACATATTCACATGTTAAGTTTACTTAGGTCCTAAGATTCTTTCTAGAAGGTGTTAGTTGTCATTAGTTGTTATCTTATCTTTTGACAACTAACATAGGTGACCTAGGTTGTTGTGTCAAGTTGTCTCATGACATACGATTAAGAAACTTGTCATAATATATATAAAATCTCGTGTCTCACCTTGGCTATATAACCAAGGGGTCTCTACCACATTATATAGCCAACTACATTGTTTCTTTTTGCATTAATTGATAAGAATACAATTTATTCTTGTCATATTGATCTTTTGAGTATTTTGTGCTTTCCATAGGCCTTGAGATCTTAGGTGGCTATCTCCATAGCCAAATATTACACACATATGAAATTTTTTTCAAGAGAGCATCCCACAAAATTGAATCAGTTAGACTATGGATGCCTTGTTGCAAGAAGTCACTAGAGGCTTTCGAAGAAGCGACATTAGAATTTGTAGTAGAAACAAATGCAAGGACCAAGGAGTCATCCTCAAAGATAAGACGTGTGTCCTCAATAGTGTCATCTAGATCTGAAACAAATGACTCTACAAACAAAAAAGAGATGTTTGGTAGAAATTGGTCCCAATAAAATGAATCTAGAAGACATAATTGACACTGTTGCAAAGAATCATTAGAAGATTTCAAAGAAGCATCTCTAGAATCTAAATTTGCAATAGGTGAATGAGATGGGGTATCAATGAATTGATCATTCACACAAGATGTGTCCACACAAGATGAGGCAACATAAATCTCAGTATCATCCACAATAGCCTAGTTCTACAAGGAAACATCACTTTTAGATGAATATTCAATGTTTCCATAAAATTGATGGATGATGATCCAAGCAGTGACAAGGCACTCAATGTGCTCTATGTGATGTAGAGTATCCTTATAATTAGTAAGACATATTAGTCCATATACCATGTTGTTATTGTTAAACCATGCATTATTTTCATCATAGTCACTTGGCTCAGGAATGAGTCCAAGGAGATAGGGTAATAGATCCTCCTCAAGGCATTGATTCTTTATCCCTTATTTCCAAGACAAATAGTTCTCTGAATATAGCCTAACAACATAAGGATGAATTTTAAGAGACATGAATAACCCTCCTTAAATGGAACTTTATCTCAGCTCATGATTACAAATTACTTGTTTAATCCTACTGATGGGCCTAGTTAATAGCTAGTTTTCTTCCATTTAGTTCATATCTTTTAACATTTCAAGCTACTTATTTCATAGATATTCCTAAACTTGTATATCTTATATATCTTTTATGCATCCTAAACCATGCATTGATATGTGGAAATATAGTCATGATATGATGATATTTGCATGGATAAATGTGTGAATGTTCATTAAATTCAATATGAATCTATTTTATTTTATGGTTGTTAATGATGTGTATAATTTAGATGAAACTAACCTCTTGCAGCCTAAATAACTGTAACCCACAACAACTAGATTGACCGGCCCACAACCAAAGGATTCTAAGAAAATTGCAAGGGAGAGTCTAGAATGCTGAAAAAATGATAGTTACAGGAAATGATGGAAGTGATCATTAAAGTGGTTGATCATGAGTCACCAAATCATCCAATAAGATGACAAGAGAAAGAAGTATGTGTTAATAAGGAATCCAATGTGACAATTTTCACAAAGAATGTCTCTATAAAACCATTAGGGAAAAGTTTTAATTCTATTTCTCTTCTTCTATCTTTTTCAATTATGGTTTTAGTTGCAAAGAATAGTCCTCTCCCTATTCTTGAGGGAGAGTGGACATATGCATTTAATTTCTATTTTTAGTCCTTGTTTGAATAAAACTCCTATCGAGCTTATATATTTGGATCGGTGGTTGAGGAGTAGATCTAGTTAGAGAATATAGTTGATAGTTCCAATTTTTTTTTAACAAACAATATTTTATTTTTAGTTTTTTGTTATTTAGTTACAATAGATATTCACTCATGAATGAAAGATCTATAGATATTATTTCCATCTTGTAAGAGTTTAGTTTCTATGCAATAAAGGTGATTGAATTTACTATTATTATTAGTTGATTCAAGTAGTGTACATTTGGCTTTCCCTATGGGCACAACAACTCAAGAAAGAGCCACTTGAGGTATTGTTCACCCACTTTGATTTATGTTATTAGATTAGATGATTATACTATTGTATTCATTTCAAGTAAACTCTTAATTGCATGCACATGAATGATATCTTGTATCATGAATTATGCTTTATAATGTTTCCTTGAGTTTTTCTTCATTAGGAGTTAGAGTCAGTTTTATTAGTGAATTGTAAAATTCAGATTTAGTAGTTAACAGTTATAGTATTAAGCTGAAGGTACCCATAGCATAAGTAGAAAATTAAGTTATTTCCCCTATTTTGCAAGTTAATTCTTTATTTTATTTTCCAACATTTACTATTTTCTTGTACATGTGTAAACCACCTATATTCGATATAAGTCGTGTAGAGTCCATGAATACACATATAATGCCAACATCATCAAAATCTTACAAAGCCTTGGTTGTTAATTAAATGAATCATTTACAAGAGTTTGGTGAATTGTTTAGCTAGGAAACCCTCCTTTGAATTGTGTGTCTAACACCAAGTTGACTGAGCATTAGAAAGGCCTTACATTTTTGGCACCATTGTTGGGGATGGTGCTACATTCAAGATTCTCCTATGTAATTTCAAGCTTTCATAGTTAGTATTTTATTTTCAGCATTAGGGTAATTAGGTTTTGGTTATCAACATAGAAACATTTTACTAACAATGTGCAATAATAGTTGATCTAAAAAGTCATAATTATTGTATGTGGAGGTAGTGGGACACTCTAGGAAGATTCTCCCTTCGGCACATGAAGCTTTAGAGGAATTGGTGATCAAAGTGAACAAAGAAAGGGTATTCCTGAAGAAGAATCATCCCTAACACTAGTACCCACACCAGATAAAAAGGAGACTTACTACACACATATCATCACCATGGGTGATGTTGCAATGGAATACCCACAAGATCATGTAACCTTTGAGTTCCCCATTTCCAATCAGGAGAGAGCAACTTATTTGAAGAACATACCTCCTTCAACATTACCTATCTTCTATGGGTTGGTCACGAAGGATCCATATACCTTCCTTTTTGAGTTTTATGTGTTATGTAGAAGTTATTATTATACCACAGATGCAAATAGTATTAAACTATTTTCAGTAACATTGAAGGATGTTGCTCTGAGATGGTTCATGGGCTTAGGAAGAGATGTCCCAAATTGGAATTCCATAAAGAAAAAGTTCTTGGAAAAGTACTAGGATTACTGTAGATGCATAGATAGAAAGAGAGATGACATATTTAGGATATCATAGAAGGAAGATGAACCTTTGGAAGACTACATGGAAATATTTCAGTTTTACCTTAAGAAATCCTACCAAAATAGACTCTTTAATGAGTCTTTAAAGTCAACATTCTTGAGAGGGATTAATGAGGATTGCATGGATTCACTTAACCTCATTAGGGTAGGATATATCTCTCAAACATCATTTGAGAAAATCTACAAAGCATACAAGAACTATTCAAGGTATTTAACCAATAAGGTTAGAGGAGATAGGACATCTTCCATTAGTTGTTGGTATGTGGCGACTAATCATGCTATACTGTACACTCTTCATGTATCCTTTTCGAGCCCCAGGTGGGGGTTCGAGAGTGGTAGCCCCAGAGCAAAAAAAATTCCCATTTTTTTCATGTCATCACTGAAAAAGGAAAAATCACCGAAAAGGAAAAAAAATGACTTTGTAAAACCATAATTCTAGAAGATTCTAAAAAGCTTGTTATAAGCGGTTGGGATGAGAGTTATAGTATGATGAATAAGATGATTATTCGCGAGATTGTAATAAGTTTTGTACTGGATAATAAAATCATTGGATGGTTGCAGTTTTGTGGATGTAGCTCGGATCGGGTGAACCATGTTAAATTCTCTATGTTAATTTTTGTTTGTGTGTTTTATTCCTCTATTTTATTGATCAAATCTACATTTAATTGTTAAATATCTTCCTTCTAACCCTAACAAGTGGTATCAGAGTAGGTTGTGTTCAATTATCATCTACAGGAAGGTCTCATGGTTAAGTGGGAGCAATGGCAGATGAGGGTAAATTAAAGGTAGATAAATTCAATGGGTATAACTATCAGTTATGGAAGATGCAGATGGATGATTATCTCTATCAGAAAGATTTATTGAGGTTGTTGGAAGGAATATCCAAGAAACTGAAAACAATGAGTGATGAGGAATGGAATCTTCTGGATGGAAAGGCACTAGGATCCATTCATTTATGCCTAGCACAATCGGTGGCATTCAATATTACAACAAAAAGGACAACTCACGAGTTGATGGAAACCCTGGAAAAGTTATATGAAAATTCTTCCACTTCGAATAAGGTATTTCTTATGAAGCATTTATTTAATATGAAAATGGTAGAAGGTGGGTCAGTTGTTGATCATTTAAATGAGTTTAATATGGTTACTAGTCAATTAAATTCTATAAATGTAAACTTTGATGAAGAAGTTAGGGCTCTTTTGATTTTTTGTTTTTTTCCTAAAATTTGGAATAGCTTGGTAATGGTTGTTAGCAATTATGTTTCTAGTTTGAATACACTAAAATTTGATGATGTTGTTGGTGTTATTTTGAGCAAGAAAATTCTTAGGAAAAGCTCAGGTGGAACATCCACATCAAGTAGTTTTTTGAATATAGAAAGCAGGGGTAGAACAAAGGAGAGAGGAACAATTCTAGAAATTGTGGGAAGTCATGAGGAAAATCAAAGGAAAAAAGATCCCAATCTAGAGATAAGAGGGATTGTTGGTAATGTGGTAAGTCGGGTCATTTAAGGAAAGATTCTTGGTCTTAGAAAAATAAAGGAGACAAAAAGGAAGGAAATAAAGAGGCAAATGTGGTAAGTAATAAATCTGATGAGGATGCTTTGATTATTTCCCTTGATAATGTTGATGGTTCCTGGGTGTTAGATTCAGGGGCTTCATTTCATGCTAGACCCCATAGAAGTTATTTTCTTGATTATGTCCAAGGGGATTTTGGGCTAGTTTATTTGGGAGATAACGAACCCTATTAGATTGTTGGAAAGGGAAGAATCAAGATTAAGTTTTAGAATGAGAATCATTGGCTACTACATGAGGTAAGGCACATTCCAAAGTTAAAAAGAAAATTAATTTTAGTAGGGAAACTAGATGATGAAGGTTGTGTTGTTACATTTAGTGATAAAAATTGGAAGGTTACAAAAGGTGCCTTAGTGGTAGCAAAAGGTGTGAAATTAGGCACCTTATATCTTTGTACAGGTTATACTGTTCCTTCTACTCTAGCTATTGCAGATAAAAATCAATGTTCAGGAATAGTTGTTGTAGTTCAGCATGCAGAAAATTAGATAGTTGCTATGGATTTTGAATCAACACTATGGCATAATAGACTTGGGCATATGAGTGCAAAAGGTATGAAAGTACTTCATTCAAAGAATGTTTTACTAGGTCTAAAATGTGTTAATATGGATTTCTATGAAAGTTGTGTGTATGGAAAACAAAAGAGAGTTTTCTCAAGGATGGCAAGAAAAAGAAAGATGAGAAATTGGAGCTTGTGCATATGGATATATGGGGACCAACTCAAGTATCTTCTCTCAATGGCTCTCAGTATTATGTCACTTTTATTGATGATGCAACAAGGTATGGATTTATTTCCTTAGGAAAAAATCTTATGTGTTTGAAACTTTTAAGAAATGGAGAAGGTTGGTTGAGAATGAGACAGGTAAAAATTTAAAATGTCTTAGATCTGATAATAGTGGTGAGTATTGCATCAAAGAGTTTGAAGATTATTGTTCCTCTAATGGTATTCGTAGGCAGAAAATGGTTCCAATGACTCCATAGGAAAATGGAGTGGTTGAGTGAATGAACAAAACAATAATGGAGCATGCACGAACTATGAGATTGCATGTTGGGCTGCCTTTAAACATGTGGGTAGAGGTTGTAAACACTGTTGTTTATTTAATCAATATAGGTCCTTCTAATCCTTTGGGTTGTGGTATTCCAGAGGAAGCATGGACAAGTAAGAAGGTGAGTTATTCTTTTCTCAAGACCTTCAGTTGTGAATCATTTGCACATGTAGATACTAAAAATAGAACCAAGCTTGACGCAAAATCAAAGAAATGTATATTTGTTGGATATGGCATTTATGAATTTGGTTATAGGCTTTAGGATTTTGAAAATAAAAAAATTGTGAGAATTAGGGATGTCATATTCAATGAGAAAGTGTTGTACAAAGATCAGTTGTAGTAGCATGAGAAGAAAGAAAATGATTATGTAGTGTTGGATGATACACCAAATAGCAATGTTCCAGTGGTTCCTCATGCTCCACAATAACAACAACAACAAATACCACTAACTCCAGTGAATGTTAGATGATCTTCAAGGATAAGTAGACCTCCAGAAATATTTTTCCCTCTTTGTATTCTATTTTATTAATTGATGTTGGTGAACCAGAATGTTATGATGAAGCTATGTAGGTGGATACCAAGGTTCAGTGGGAGCATGGAATGGAAGAAGAAATGGACTCCTTGCTGAAAAATTAGACTTGGGAATTATGCAAGTTGTATGCAGGTAAAAAAGCTTTACCAAACAAATGGGTTTATAGGTTGAAAGAGGAGGATGGAGGTAAGAAAATATTTAAAGCCAGATTAGTTGTAAAGGGATTTGCATAGAAAAAGGGTATTGATTTTGATGAATTTTTTTCTCTAGTTGTTAAAATGACTTCTATTTGTACTGTTTTAAGTATTGTGGTTGCTGAAGATTTGCATTTAGAATAGCTTGATGTTACAATAGCCTTTCTCCATGGTGATTTGGAAGAGGAAATATACATGGAACAACCACAAGGATTTGAGGTGAAACGTCAAGAGAAATTGGTGTGTAGATTGAAGAAAAGTTTATATGGCTTGAAGCAAGCACCTCAGCAATGGTATATTAAATTTGATAGCTTTATGGCTGAGCATGGCAACAGTCGATGTAATCTAGACCATCATGTTTATTTTAAGAGGTTGGATGATGATAGCTACATTATTTTATGTTTATATGTTGATGATATGTAGTGCCCCGTTTCAGTCATCATTGATGTTGAGTGAGTTGTTGTTGGTAATGTCATGATTTTATTATTTAATCTAATTTGAAGGTTATGAGATAAAACTAATAATATGCTTGGATTTGATTAATAAGGTTAATTTAATTTTAAAGTTACTTGTTTTATTTGGAATTAAATAAAGAATTAGATTCAATAATAAACATTAATTGAATTATCTTTGGGAGTTAGTTATTTAAAGTAATCGGATTAGCTGAGGAAAGATAATTATCATTTAATGATTAAATTCAATTAATAAATTTAATAGTGAGATTTTAATGGCTTGGCTAAGCGAGATATTTGAATTAAATAAATTATCATATTAAACATATTGAGGAAATAATTTAAATAAAATTAGAAGTGAAATTGTATATAACAAGTCAATATTGTGAAATAATAATTACACATTTATTTATTTTTTTAAAATAATAAAAGATTATCTTGTGAGGGATAATTATTGTTAGGAAAATAATGTGATTTGCAATTTAATAGAGATGAAAAGATAATTATTTTAATAATAAATTTGAATGGTTAAGAAGTTAGGAAGCCGAAGGGTTTTAAAGCAAGAAAAGTGGGAAGAAACTTCACCTATCGAGCAATTGGAAGTCGAAGAGAACGGGTGAATTTGCAAAAATAAATAATAGCTATATTTAGTTATAGAGGGGGAATTGGTTGGGGGATTGGTAACTGACCAAGAAAGAAAATAAGGGGGAGACTGCACGTTTGCAGAGGGGTTTTTTGAATTGTAAGACAGAGATGATGTTTCTTTTAGAAAATGACATGGAGGGACAGCAGAGAGGTACACCGAATTCTGAAGGAAAAATAGATGAAATGGAAGCAAGGGAGGAAGCCATCGATACCATATGGAGTAGTAACTGCAAAGTACCATCTTCTGGTCGAGAAAAGGAAGAATCACGCCTTTTGTCATGTGCTGGTTCGATGACCGAATACTGGCGATGGTAGAAAATGTGAGCATTGTTGTTTCATCAGATGAGCCACTTCTCAGATGCCTTAGGTCAAAAGGTACGCCTTAAACACAAATAAAATCTTGGATATTGAGTGTGTTCAATCATGCCTTTCCCTGTAAATATATATACTCACATTACAGTTTATACTTCACATATGTTATCATTGTGCGTATAATTTACAGTATAGTTTACTGTCAAAAAGAATTGATTTCAGCGGCTTTGTCAAGGTAGTAATTCTAGTGTGTTAGACAAACTGTATTATTAACATTCCCAGGATTTTTTTTTGGATGTTGAGAATACGCTGCTACAAATTTAAATTCTCTTATATAATGGATATAAATAATCTAGATCACATGATAACTGAAAATCCAATAATATTAAGTGATTAGCTGATGTATTTGAAATTGTAGCCAATAAAGAGTAGTCGTCAATGCTAGGGATGAGTTAAATTTTAGCCAGGCTAGCATGGTTAATATTCCAAAGGCACTGATTATTGGTATTGCACAATTATAAAATAACAGTCATCAATCTGATTTTAATTTCAACTCTCAAATGTTATCCGCAAAACTGAAGGAAAATGGCTTCTCACGTTTTTGCAACCGTAACCATCTCAAACTTGGAGGAAGCCTGGTTCGTGTGCCTTCTCTAATGCCGTCAATGAGCAGATTGTTCAAGTGATGAAATTGAGGACCAATGAGCAGATTATTTAATTCTCTTGGTCTGCGCAATGTTTCAAGCCTTTGCCAATTACCTCCGTTCAGTCGAAGTTGAGAGAAATTGATGTTATTGGATACGGCGTTTAGATGAGCTCCCTCGCATAGTCTGGTAATCTAAATTTATATAATCTCCCTGATATCATTGGCTTTCCATCACAGCTGCAACTTTAGACTAGCAAAGGTGCAGTAAATTTAATAACCTCTCTGATTTCTTAGATAACCTATCAGTGGCAGAGTGTATAGATTTAAATAAAACTCTCTGATTCTGTTTACAATCTGTCTCAGCCATCTCACCTGGTCATAATGGGAAATTTAATAGTTTAAATAATCTCTCCAGTTTCATGAATTGATTAGTATGTGTATATGCTTTAGATGATAGTCACTGTTCCAGGATATTGCTGAGTTCGTTGCAGTTTTAAGTAGTGAAAAGATTAAGTTGAAGTGATAGTAGGATTCATAGGCAGTGATCTAAGTATAGTATAGTCCTATAGTCATAATATATATATATATAGGTAATAATCTGGTAGAAGGCATTTCAAACAATAATCTGTTCTTCATAGATATATAAATAAATAACAAAATGTTCTCATTTCTCACTGTAGTTATATTGAAGTAAATATTGTATTCATGTTGTGTATGTAGAAATTGATGAAAATTGTTTTGTAACAAAGTAATTCCTTGATGAATAATGAGAAATTCGAATAGAAAGGAAGATAAATGAACTTAGTATATTTAGGTGTCGCTTTGGTAGTTCTTGGAATAAGTATCATTACAAAACCTTGAAACACTGTTTAACGAATCTAACTAAATAAGTTATGTGGTTAGGTTAAAGAGTTATGTTAGTTATTTGAGAAGTTTCTTAAGTTGTTATAAGGTAGAAGAGTAAATTTGAGAATAATTAATATGGAAAATTAATTTATTTATAAGAGCCCCAAGGGAATATTGTTACTTTAGATATCTATTGTTGAGTAATTAGTCTTGAGGGAAGGAATAATGCTTGACAAGGTCATAATTATTGATAATTGCTTAATCAAAAGGTTTCGTTAAATGCTTGTATTTGATAAATTATTTTAAGGTGAATTTGTTGGGTTCTCAATTAATGGAATTAGAAACATTAAATTTTTAGAGGATTGCTCCAATAGTAATGGTTATGTGTGAGTAAAAGAGGTAATAGCTCTATTTATTTATTTGGAATATTTCTAAAGAAGTTAATTGATGAAATGTCTTTATATGTATATATGGATACCTATAGTGGTAGGATTTCTTCAGTTCGACTTAAATGATGCCTCAATAATGGAAGAGATGAGATATAAAGTAAGCTTTAAATGCTAGTAGAATGTTATCACTCTTTGTGGATTAGCAAAAAGGTAGTTTGTTAAATATAGTCTTTTAGGTGAGTAAGAAATTGATAGATTATTTAACTTAGAATACTTTGAGTATTGGTGATTACTTAGTATTTTATATGTGGAAGAAATGTCTTACTATTGAGTTGATTGTGTATATTTGGATAAATGTAGGGTTTATGTAAAATAGATGATTTTCTAAATGATGACTATCTCCTTATTCCCTTCTTCGTAAATTCTCTATAAGGATGCTTACTTGTTTCATGGTTGATTTGATGGTTTGAGCCGGTTGCTTTGTATCAAGTTGATTATGTATTTTATTTTATTTTATCGGAGGGAGCTCTTTTGTGTCATAAGGTTGTGATTAGATTTTTGGTCCTTGCGGATGGATAGAAAGTGTTTGTTTGTTTATTGTTGTTCATTAAGTGTATCCCCGTGTTTAATGGTTGTTATGATGAATTTATTTTGATGTATCTCTTGAGTTGTTTGGTTTTCATAGGTGATTTTTATTTACTGAGTTCACATTTGATCAATGAATGAGTTTGATGGATCCTTATTATTTTGGTCGCCCGCTTGAGTCCTTTTGGTTGAGGAGACTTCCGTATGATAAGTTTTTGTGTTGAGACTGTATTGCTTCATTTTATCCTCATTTGTGGGTTGTCATTCTTTTGACTTCCAGAGGCTTGAGATGATTGTCAGTTGATGTTCTCTCTTTATGTACTCTTGGCATGGCAAGATATTGGTATCATTATTTTGAAAAGGGTTGTACGAGACTTTGTGAGACTCTGATGTTGTACTTATTAGCGAGATGGGTAATGCCTCGCACGCTTTTATGTTGTAATTCTTTGTCCAAGTTATGATAGTACAACCCTTGATTGTTCTTGGTTCTTTGGTTTGATGTTGTTGGGTCTCTAGGGAGAGTGGCTCCTCGTGGGGGCCGGCGCCCCGTAAGGGGAAGAGCACAGGAGAACCCACGAGTGAGTTAGTAAACAAGTGATAACCTAATAATTAACTTAGGAGGGTTGGGTAGTAATATCATTACAAGATTTAAAATATGGATGCCTCGTCTTCATTAGTGCTTCCGCAGACTAATGGAAGGCTGAGAAGGCCGTGGTTGGCAAGGTCGTAACCTCGTCCTCATGAGAGGTTATCGGCTCCGCATGAGCTACCCTATGGTGCCGGCACCTCAAGTAGGAGGAAGGGCCAGGAGATCCATAGATGGGGGCCGGCACCTTAGTTTGGAGGAAGGGCCAGGAGAACCCATGTGGGCTATGCGATGACACTCTCCCCTGGTTGCCCTTGTGTTTTACTTTATTGTGTTCCTCTGGAAGTAGGTTATGGGAGTTGGTTTAGATTGTTGTTTGAATTTATTTAAATTGATTTATGATTATTGTTTTCATTCATCGTTAGTATGTTTTGTGGTCTTGTATGATCTCATTTATAATTGATTTACGATCTTGTATCTTATGATACTGTGATTTGATGTTATTGTGTTGTTTAATTGAAATTTGGAATTGTATTATGTTTTTAATTAAGTGGATTTGGAAGTGTTTCATGATCATCCTTTGGTTACTTGTTACTGGTCATTGCTCTGGTTTATGTGATGAGATTTATGATTTTAAGTTATTTTAATGACTCTTGGATATTGTTGCTTATGTCTTTGTAATTCTTGAGTTTTACGATACTTTTGTATGGAGTTGAGTCTTGTGGTTCCCTATTGTGGATGTTCTTGGTTGCGGTCTCTTTTTTGTTAGCTCCTCAGCACAGGGGGGTGGGTCTTCGGACTCACATGGTCGGGTGGAACGTGCTACGCACCCCATTGGGTCCCCAGTCAAGGATCGAGAGGTGTGGATTGGTGCTGTTGCAGCGACATCAGAGTTGTATCCGTCTTGGAGCCAGTTATGATTCTTTGTATTCATCATGTTATCTTGTTGTATGGGTTTCGTTCTTGATTGGAAACACTTTTGTATCATTGATCATTGTACTGTAATGTAATGTTAAACTTGGTATGGATATTGGTCGTGGCAGTTATTATTCAAGGTGTGGAGTTAATCATGTATGTGTTGTATTTGTTAATGTTTATTTTGTTATGGATTATATCTTGGCTTTTATTCTTTATTGTCGTTGTGCGGATCTAAGTCTCGTAATGACTCCTCGTGTACCCCAAGGGATGTATGTGTTAATGAATCCGCTTAAATGAAATTCATGTTATGTCTTAATGTGTATTACATGTATGTTATGTTAATTAAAAAATAAATAAAAAATTGTGTTGTAATTATTGTGTATTTATCCTTTGGGTTTCGCACGACGGGGCGTTACAACATTGGTATCAGAGCATAGGTTCATACACTGGGCACTATGTGTTCTCGCTATGTAACCTTTCGCTTAGACCCGTGAGTCTTGAGTTTCACTTTGCTTTTTGTAATGAACTTGAATTTCTTTGGTTTTCTGGTGTCGGGTCGATGGTGCAGGAAACTGATGGGAAAGGATAGGACCCTCGGTGTAGTGCGCAATGCACCGATATCATTCCTGTCAGGGATGTTCTATGGACCCTTGTTTTAGTGTGATTTGTTTTTGGTAATGTGTTTTATGTGTGTGAATATGTCAAGTGTGTGTGGAATTTGCGATTTTGTTGTCCTTGAGTGATGAATTATGTTTTCTTGAATCTGTAAAGGTGTAAAATTTTACCCTATTTATTGAAATTGATGTGAATTTTGGTGTTGAATAATGGTTAAAGTGGAGTTCTTTGTGTGAAAATTATGAGTTTTAACGAAATTGTAAGGTTTTGGGGATAATTATTCTATGATTTTAGCAGAATATAGTATCTTGAGGGTAAGATGTAACTTGAATTATTGGTACTAATGTGCATTGATCTATGGTAGCTTTTGACTTAGAGGAAGTGGGCTTCAGAAAGCATAGTGACGAAGGTAATGTAATTGTAATATGCAGGTATAGATACTTATAATGTCAAGTAGTAATTCATTTTGATACAGTATAGGAATTAGATTTATGGTTAGTATCCTAATACGAATATTTCCTAACTAGTTAGAAGAAAACTGTTTATGAGTTACTAGAATTATTTTGACTATTATGTGTGGTTTGGTGGGAGGGACAGTGTGGTATCACTCGCTTGCGAGTGCCCTACTATGCTGGGAGTTCCTCTCATGATGTATTTGTGATATCTATATGTATTGTGCACAACGTTTGTTGCATGTAGGATTGCAGGGACTAAGTCTCGATTCCACCTGCATTGTCAGGACAGGGCGAGCATTATATACACCCAATGGGTTTGACGTTGAACATAGGAGCTGACAAGAAAGTTTCCCCAACCTAGTTCGTCATATGTCCTAGTGTTTGACCAATTTGGTCTGGTTGCAACCCTGTCACCACTGTTGTCTTGGTATCATTTCCTTATTTTTGGTTTGCGTAATTTTCATTGCTTTCTTGGTGACATTTAATTAATGATTTAGCGTGTTGATGTGTTTATGATTATTAACACTATTATTAGTTTGTGGTGTTACCATGTTTGTGCTTGGGCTTGACTTCCAGGAGTAAGTCGATGCCTAAGGGGGGAAGGATGTAGTGCCCCGTTTCAGTCGTCATTGATGTCGAGTGAGTTGTTGGTAATGTCATGATTTTATTATTTAATCTAATTTGAAGGTTATGAGATAAAACTAATAATATGCTTGGATTTGATTAATAAGGTTAATTTAATTTTAAAGTTACTTGTTTTATTTGGAATTAAATAAAGAATTAGATTCAATAATAAACATTAATTGAATTATCTTTGGGAGTTAGTTATTTAAAGTAATCGGATTAGCTGAGGAAAGATAATTATCATTTAATGATTAAATTCAATTAATAAATTTAATAGTGAGATTTTAATGGCTTGGCTAAGCGAGATATTTGAATTAAATAAATTATCATATTAAACATATTGAGGAAATAATTTAAATAAAATTAGAAGTGAAATTGTATATAACAAGTCAATATTGTGAAATAATAATTACACATTTATTTAATTTTTTTAAATAATAAAAGATTATCTTGTGGGGGATAATTATTATTAGGAAAATAATGTGATTTGCAATTTAATAGAGATGAAAAGATAATTATTTTAATAAGAAATTTGAATGGTTAAGAAGTTAGGAAGCCGAAGGGTTTTAAAGCAAGAAAAGCGGGAAGAAACTTCACCTATCGAGCAATTGGAAGTCAAAGAGAACGGGTGAATTTGCAAAAATAAATAATAGCTATATTTAGTTATAGAGGGGGAATTGGTTGGGGGATTGGTAACTGACCAAGAAAGAAAATAAGGGGGAGACTGCACGTTTGCAGAGGGGTTTTTTGAATTGTAAGACAGAGATGATGTTTCTTTTAGAAAATGACATGGAGGGACAGCAGAGAGGTACACCGAATTCTGAAGGAAAAATAGATGAAATGGAAGCAAGGGAGGAAGCCATCGATACCATATGGAGTAGTAACTGCAAAGTACCATCTTCTGGTCGAGAAAAGGAAGAATCATGCCTTTTGTCATGTGCTGGTTCGATGACTGAATACTGGCGATGGTAGAAAATGTGAGCATTGTTGTTTCATCAGATGAGCCACTTCTCAGATGCCTTAGGTCAAAAGGTACGCCTTAAACACAAATAAAATCTTGGATATTGAGTGCGTTCAATCATGCCTTTCCCTGTAAATATATATACTCACATTACAGTTTATACTTCACATATGTTATCATTGTGCGTATAATTTACAGTATAGTTTACTGTCAAAAAGAATTGATTTCAGCGGCTTTGTCAAGGTAGTAATTCTAGTGTGTTAGACAAACTGTATTATTAACATTCCCAGGATTTTTTTTTGGATGTTGAGAATACGCTGCTACAAATTTAAATTCTCTTATATAATGGATATAAATAATCTAGATCACATGATAACTGAAAATCCAATAATATTAAGTGATTAGCTGATGTATTTGAAATTGTAGCCAATAAAGAGTAGTCGTCAATGCTAGGGATGAGTTAAATTTTAGCCAGGCTAGCATGGTTAATATTCCAAAGGCACTGATTATTGGTATTGCACAATTATAAAATAACAGTCATCAATCTGATTTTAATTTCAACTCTCAAATGTTATCCGCAAAACTGAAGGAAAATGGCTTCTCACATTTTTGCAACCGTAACCATCTCAAACTTGGAGGAAGCCTGGTTCGTGTGCCTTCTCTAATGCCGTCAATGAGCAGATTGTTCAAGTGATGAAATTGAGGACCAATGAGAAGATTATTTAATTCTCTTGGTCTGCGCAATGTTTCAAGCCTTTGCCAATTACCTCCGTTCAGTCGAAGTTGAGAGAAATTGATGTTATTGGATACGGCATTTAGATGAGCTCCCTCGCATAGTCTGGTAATCTAAATTTATATAATCTCCCTGATATCATTGGCTTTCCATCACAGCTGCAACTTTAGACTAGCAAAGGTGCAGTAAATTTAATAACCTCTCTGATTTCTTAGATAACCTATCAGTGGCAGAGTGTATAGATTTAAATAAAACTCTCTGATTCTGTTTACGATCTGTCTCAGCCGTCTCACCTGGTCATAATGGGAAATTTAATAGTTTAAATAATCTCTCCAGTTTCATGAATTGATTAGTATGTGTATATGCTTTAGATGATAGTCACTGTTCCAGGATATTGCTGAGTTCGTTGCAGTTTTAAGTAGTGAAAAGATTAAGTTGAAGTGATAGTAGGATTCATAGGCAGTGATCTAAGTATAGTATAGTCCTATAGTCATAATATATATATATATATATAGGTAATAATCTGGTAGAAGGCATTTCAAACAATAATCTGTTCATCATAGATATATAAATAAATAACAAAATGTTCTCATTTCTCATTGTAGTTATATTGAAGTAAATATTGTATTCATGTTGTAGAAATTGATGAAAATTGTTTTGTAACAAAGTAATTCCTTGATGAATAATGAGAAATTCGAATAGAAAGGAAGATAAATGAACTTAGTATATTTAGGTGTCGCTTTGGTAGTTCTTGGAATAAGTATCATTACAAAACCTTGAAACACTGTTTAACGAATCTAACTAAATAAGTTATGTGGTTAGGTTAAAGAGTTATGTTAGTTATTTGAGAAGTTTCTTAAGTTGTTATAAGGTAGAAGAGTAAATTTGAGAATAATTAATATGGAAAATTAATTTATTTATAAGAGCCCCAAGGGAATATTGTTACTTTAGATATCTATTGTTGAGTAATTAGTCTTGAGGGAAGGAATAATGCTTGACAAGGTCATAATTATTGATAATTGCTTAATCAAAAGGTTTCGTTAAATGCTTGTATTTGATAAATTATTTTAAGGTGAATTTGTTGGGTTCTCAATTAATGGAATTAGAAACATTAAATTTTTAGAGGATTGCTCCAATAGTAATGGTTATGTGTGAGTAAAAGAGGTAATAGCTCTATTTTGGAATATTTCTAAAGAAGTTAATTGATGAAATGTCTTTATATGTATATATGGATACCTATAGTGGTAGGATTTCTTCAGTTCGACTTAAATGATGCCTCAATAATGGAAGAGATGAGATATAAAGTAAGCTTTAAATGCTAGTAGAATGTTATCACTCTTTGTGGATAAGCAAAAAGGTAGTTTGTTAAATATAGTCTTTTAGGTGAGTAAGAAATTGATAGATTATTTAACTTAGAATACTTTGAGTATTAGTGATTACTTAGTATTTTATATGTGGAAGAAATGTCTTACTATTGAGTTGATTGTGTATATTTGGATAAATGTAGGGTTTATGTAAAATAGATGATATTCTAAATGATGACTATCTCCTTATTCCCTTCTTCGTAAATTTTCTATAAGGATGCTTACTTGTTTCATGGTTGATTTGATGGTTTGAGCCGGTTGCTTTGTATCAAGTTGATTATGTATTTTATTTTATTTTATCGGAGGGAGCTCTTTTGTGTCATAAGGTTGTGATTAGATTTTTGGTCCTTGCGGATGGATAGAAAGTGTTTGTTTGTTTATTGTTGTTCATTAAGTGTATCCCCGTGTTTAATGGTTGTTATGATGAATTTATTTTGATGTATCTCTTGAGTTGTTTGGTTTTCATAGGTGATTTTTATTTACTGAGTTCACATTTGATCAATGAATGAGTTTGATGGATCCTTATTATTTTGGTCGCCCGCTTGAGTCCTTTTGGTTGAGGAGACTTCCGTATGATAAGTTTTTTTGTGTTGAGACTGTATTGCTTCATTTTATCCTCATTTGTGGGTTGTCGTTGTTTTGACTTCCAGAGGCTTGAGATGATTGTCAGTTGATGTTCTCTCTTTATGTACTCTTGGCATGGCAAGATATTGGTATCATTATTTTGAAAAGGGTTGTACGAGACTTTGTGAGACTCTGATGTTGTACTTATTAGCGAGATGGGTAATGCCTCGCACGCTTTTATGTTGTAATTCTTTGTCCAAGTTATGATAGTACAACTCTTGATTGTTCTTGGTTCTTTGGTTTGATGTTGTTGGGTCTCTAGGGAGAGTGGCTCCTCGTGGGGGCCGGCGCCCCGCGTAAGGGGAAGAGCACAGGAGAACCCACGAGTGAGTTAGTAAACAAGTGATAACCTAATAATTAACTTAGGAGGGTTGGGTAGTAATATCATTACAAGATTTAAAATATGGATGCCTCGTCTTCATTAGTGCTTCCGCAGACTAATGGAAGGCTGAGAAGGCCGTGGTTGGCAAGGTCGTAACCTCGTCCTCATGAGAGGTTATCGGCTCCGCATGAGCTACCCTATGGTGCCGGCACCTCAAGTAGGAGGAAGGGCCAGGAGATCCATAGATGGGGGCCGGCGCCTTAGTTTGGAGGAAGTGCCAGGAGAACCCATGTGGGCTATGCGATGACACTCTCCCCTGGTTGCCCTTGTGTTTTACTTTATTGTGTTCCTCTGGAAGTAGGTTATGGGAGTTGGTTTAGATTGTTGTTTGAATTTATTTAAATTGATTTATGATTATTCTTTTCATTCATCGTTAGTATGTTTTGTGGTCTTGTATGATCTCATTTATAATTGATTTACGATCTTGTATCTTATGATACTGTGATTTGATGTTATTGTGTTGTTTAATTGCAATTTGGAATTGTATTATGTTTTTAATTAAGTGGATTTGGAAGTGTTTCATGATCATCCTTTGGTTACTTGTTACTGGTCATTGCTCTGGTTTATGTGATGAGATTTATGATTTTAAGTTATTTTAATGACTCTTGGATATTGTTGATTATGTCTTTGTAATTCTTGAGTTTTACGATACTTTTGTATGGAGTTGAGTCTTGTGGTTCCCTATTGTGGATGTTCTTGGTTGCGGTCTCTTTTTTGTTAGCTCCTCAGCACGGGGGGTGGGTCTTCGGACTCACATGGTCGGGTGGAACGTGCTACGCACCCCATTGGGTCCCCAGTCAAGGATCGAGAGGTGCGGATTGGTGCTGTTGCAGCGACATCAGAGTTGTATCCGTCTTGGAGCCAGTTATGATTCTTTGTATTCATCATGTTATCTTGTTGTATGGGTTCCGTTCTTGATTGGAAACACTTTTGTATCATTGATCATTGTACTGTAATGTAATGTTAAACTTGGTATGGATATTGGTCGTGGCAGTTATTATTCAAGGTGTGGAGTTAATCATGTATGTGTTGTATTTGTTAATGTTTATTTTGTTATGGATTATATCTTGGCTTTTATTCTTTATTGTCGTTGTGCGGATCTAAGTCTCGTAATGACTCCTCGTGTACCCCAAGGGATGTATGTGTTAATGAATCCACTTAAATGAAATTCATGTTATGTCTTAATGTGTATTACATGTATGTTATGTTAATTAAAAAAAATAAAAAAATTGTGTTGTAATTATTGTGTATTTATCCTTTGGGGTTCGCACGACGGGGCGTTACATGATATGCTTGTAGCGGGGTCTGACATGGATCACATAAAGGAGTTAAAACAACATTTAGAAAATTCATTTGCTATGATGGATTTAGGGGTAGCAAAACAAATCCTTGGTATGAAGATTACAAGAGATAGGAAAAACATAAAATTGTTTCTATCTCAGGATAATTATGTTTACAAGGTGTTACAAAGATTTCATATGGAGAATGCAAAATTTGTTAGCACAACTTTGCCCAGTCATGTCAAATTGACTAAGGATATGTGTCCAAAGACACAAGAGGAAGAAAAAATGTCCAAGGTACCATATGCTTCAGTTGTGCACTGTTTAATGTATGACTTGGTATGAACAAGATCATATATTGCACATGTTGTAGGAGTTGTTAGCAGGTATATGAGTCATCCTGGTGCTGAGCATTGGAATGTGGTAAAATGGATTCTCAGGTATTTAAGAGGTACATCCCATAAATGTTTATGTTTTGGGGGCTCTAATACTAATTTAAAAAGCTAATTTGACTCAGCTTTGGCAAGGGATATTAATACCAGGCGGAGTACCATAGGTTATGTATTTACATTTGGTGGGACAACAGTGAGTTGGATTTCTCGGTTGCAAAAGGTGGTTGCTTTATCCACCACAGAGGCAGAGTATGTTGTTGCAACAAAGGCAACAAAAGAGATGATATGGCTGCAACTTTTCATGGAAGAGTTGGGAAAACAATAGGCTAAAAATTACTTGTTTACAGATAGCCAGAGCATTATACATCTTGCAAATAATTATACCTTACACTCTAAAACCAAACACATACAGTTGAGATATCATCTCATTTGGTTAGTGTTGGAGGAAGGACAGGTCAAGTTGGAAAATATACATACAAATTCCAATCCAACGGATATGTTTACAAAGGCAATGACAAGGGAGAAGTTGAGCTCCTCTTCAGCTTCGGTTGGCCTTCAAGCTTGACTTCAAGTATAACAAAGCAGCAGGGTCCAAGATACTTCTTTCAGTGGGAGCTATAAGTGCAGTAGTGTCATCTAGGATCAGTCTCCAAGTGGGAGATTATTTGGTGTGGAGCCTGATCAATCTCCAAGTGGGAGATTGTTGGTATGTGGTTGTAGACACTTAAAAATGACCGAGGCCTGCAAGCTCTATTTTTACCACATTCGTCTTAGCATAATTATGACATTTAATTATGTCCTTCGTCCACATTCGACTATTAATTAAATAATTTACAATTATTTAATTAATTCATGTCTATTTTATTCTTCATGATTATTAAATAAATAAATTTTATTTATTTATTAAATACATCATTAATTGTCTAAGTCTTCCCCTAATTAAATAAATTCTTAATTTATTTAATTACCTTTCTTCATTTATTTCTTCCTGATTATTAAATAAATCAATTTTATTTATTTATTTAATATGTCACTAATTCTCATGATTAAATGAGTTTATTAATTTATTTAATCATTAATCATATCTTCTAAAATTAAATAATTATCTTTAATTATTTAATTGTCAAAATTAACATTTCCCTCATTTTAAATAAATGAAATTATTTAAAATGATATCACATTCTTAACTGACATTTCATTTTACTAAATAATCTAAAAATCAATTATTTATTATCTCACAAAATCCATATTTTAAATTAATTTAATTCAAAATGGCAATATTCTTCCAAAAATCAAGCAATCGAGCAAATTATTGATTTTTCAAATCTGATCTTCAGTTCAACTCTTCTCTTTTTGATTTTTCAAATCTCACAAATCAGGCAATCTTTATCTTCTTGATTTTCAAAAATCTTTATTTTTCTAATTAATTATCTCATCCATTCTCCACCGTCGATTTGATTTTCTCAAATGATATCTTGATCACTCATTTAATGATTTTACCCTAACCCTGATTAAGGATTATCACATTTAATCTTGTCCTTTGATTTTAGGTTTCTGTCGAAAGTCAATCTCGTCCATCCATTCGAAATTGCATTTTCTATAAAATGCTATTTTGCTCACATTTTGAGATTACACAGATGAGCTTCGTTATTCTGAGGCATTAATGCTTAGATTTATTTGGCATTTTAGATTCATTTTGTCATAGGCATAGGCATAGTCTTTATTTAAATCCTTCAAAGCTTGTGTAGGACTTAGTCTTTATTTTCAAATTGCTCAAACGTTTGACCTGAGGGAAACCATCAGCAAGTTAGAAGGTGCTATGAAGGTAATCAAGGAAGCTTCGATGACATGTATAATCGATTTATTTTAGTTTCCATTGTGCTTGACAGTTCTTTTGGTTTTGTGCTTTTGATTCATGCTAATCTAACATACCTAAAAATAACCCTTAGATACATTGGTGAACCCGACGCAATTAATTTCTTTTGTAGTTTTCGTACGATTTTTGGTTTTCTATTTTTTTATTTTTATTTTATTTCATAGGTACAGGTATAGAACGGCGCATTTGAGTTTTTTCGAGCCGCATTAGCTGCATCGCGACACATTCGCAAGCCAAAATGCTGCAACCACTCTGATGCATCGCATACGAAGTCGGAAACACCACATTTGACAGATCGAGTCACATCTGATTCTTCAAGCGACACATCTGTATTCCTAAACTGCATCTTCCTATCAGACCAAACCATGGTAGCGCGATGCATTTGTTGCACAGAGAGACGCATTCGCTCTGCTACGACACATTTTCTTGGTAAAATTTCTTTTCAAATTTTGCGTTCGGGTTTTTCTGTTTTCTGTTCTTTTTTGTTTTGCATTCTGGTTTTTCTTCTGCATTCTGGTTTAATTTTTTGCATTCTTCCTAGCATAGGTTTTTGTGTTACTAATCTTAGTTTGCAGCATGTGGCGGTTACATTTCGTGGGTCCAAGACTGGTGGATAAAACTCCTAACTTGTGGTTTGCACGTTCGAGTCTCGAAGACTCAATACCAAAGCATTATGCTTATCTTTTTTAGATTAAAACACATTTCCTTTTAGTGCACTTAAAACGAACATGTCTTTCATTTTTTATTGTGTTTGCAAATGGTAGGTGATTATGCTCTCACCTTGTGAAAACTTGGTGATCAGAAAACCAGACCCATTTTATTTTTTTATACACCCTTAAGACTTAGTAATCAAAGTATCCTCTCCCCTTGCACTTTTGGGTGATCCTAGGTGTAAGAGAAATGGTTACTGACTCTAGAACTTGGGCCTGTTCTGGTGGGAAAAAGTACTCACCCCAAGATGACTCAGACCGGTAGCACCTTGAACCTGAGGGACTTCCAACCGGTATATAAAAGTGGATTCTTAGGGAAAGCCCAAGAATCACGCGTATGGTTTCGACGAGATGGATCTGAAAGGGGACTCTTGTCGCATGGATCATGCCCTACGAATGAAATTCCCTTACTAAACACCTATTGTTTTAGAGGCCAACCATTTTTCAACCATTGCTTGATATAGTGCAGGGTACAATATCATGCCTGAAAACACTCACTACTAATCCCCTTGAGTAGAGATAGCAATTCTTGGGAAGTGATGACCCAAGAATCCGAAGTTGGTGTGCCTGAATGATGTTAATGAGCCGTGGAGGAGAGCCAATGCCACCAAACTTCTAAGCTATCCACTCTCGAGAAGGAAAGGTGTTTAGCACCAATCCGGGGTATATCAGTAGGCTATATCAAGTATACAAACCCTTGGCCTATTGGCCTATTAGGATCGTGCTTGTCTCATGTGTGTTTGCATACACCAAAATATCATGCTTACCAAGTGTTTGCTGGTTACTCAAACAAAACAAACAACACTCCAACATCTCAGAACAGACAGTTAAACTATCAATAATTCAGGTCTTTAACCACAATATTAGAAAATTGACTTTTTAGCATCCTGAGATGCATCTGTCAAACCGCATTCGCTCTGTCACATCGCATTTGATAAACTTTGCAATGCATCTGCTCTGACAGAACCGCATTTGATACTCCAAACACCACATTCTTTCGTATTAAGCCGCATTCACCTTTTTTAAAGTCGCATTTGCAAAGTTGAACTGCATTTGACATTCTGAAAGCCACATTTGCAACAACAAACTGCATTTGACATTCCCCGAGCCACATTTGATCACTGCAACGCATTTGATACTTGTAACAATGCATTTTCTTGTTAACAAGGTATACCCTGTTTAAGACCAGGATCTGAATCTAGACTTCTTAGCCCATTGTTAAACATTTCTTTCAAAAGTATTTGTCAGAAACCAGATTTGAATTTGCTCAAAACATCCATCATTTGCATTCATTAGCTTGCACTTTAACCATAGGTTTAAAATTTCCATATTTTAGTTGCATTCCCTAGGCATCATAATCGTCATTTCTCCCTTAGGATTCATCTTGGAAAACTTTGGATTAGGCCAAATCTCCTCACTTTGCAAAGACCATTGTTTTCAAAATTAGGATATCTTGGGACATAGTCATTATTCCTCTTTTCGGTCATTGTCATTTTTGTGAGAACCTCCAACTCAACGGTCTAGTTAGGCAGGCTCACTCATCCTTTTGAACTCGTCATTCAGTCCCTTTAGCAAGTCCCTTTGATAACCTAACTTGAGACATACATCAAGCTTAGCGTGGTTCGACAAACCTTTTTTTTTTCCAAACATAGTCATCATTTTGAACTTAGACTTTGCATTTTCTACCCTGACTCCTCATTTTGAACCTAGACTTTGCATTAATCGCCTTAGTCCTTCATCAGCATTACCATCTTAGTCCTCATTCGACACTTTGGCTTTGACAACCTTGTCATTTTGCATCAATCATTTCTTTAGTCATCACCTTGCATTGTCATCCCTCAAAATACAAAAAAAAACAAAAAAAACATAGGCTAGCATCATCCTCACATTTAGTTGTCATTTTCATCATTTTCATTTGAGCAATCTCATTTTATGGTGGAAACTAGACTCTAAAGACAGAAACAACAAATGGAAAACTTTGGACAAGACTCCACTTCCAATGTTAACAATCACACGTATGACCCAAATTGGACATTTGACGACCCATTTGGAAATACGGATACCCAACCTCTCATGACCATGCCATCTTCATTAAACAGTCCTTTTGAACCATTCTTACGTAGGGATGAATATGTACAAATACTTGAGGAAAACTTAGAGGTAGCAGCACAAGATCCAGAGGCAACAAATGGTCTTATATGACAGAGATAGATATTTGGCTATACTTTTAAGTCAAGGCACTAAATTACCTCAAGGGTTCGACATTGATACCTTGAGATCGACATCTCCTACCAATAACGTCAACAATACACATAACATGTCAAATAGTGGTCAACCTCCAAACACCACAAGCAATACCTTCTTTGATGCTACCTCACAAAATGTCACAACGACCATGAGTGCTACCTCCAACATTCCAAAAAACTCCAATTCAATAAACGCTACATCCATTGGAGGATCACAATCCATCACAGTGCCCATAGTATCCACAACACTGTCACAATCGGCTGGAACCACCTTTGGCTCCTCGGCAGTATGGGCAAGTTGTTCCAATCCTCTCTTTACCACTACAGTAAATGCCACGGGGGAATCATCAAGCCATACAAATCCCCCATTGATAGCTACATCTAATACCATGAGTACATCTTCGTCATATCCTCTCATTGGTATCTCACAAAATCCTTTAGGTGGAGGTAAACGATGCATCTTTATTCAAGGACAAAAACAAAATGTTAACATGTCAACATAGTCCAATACCATCAAATCCCAAGGACAAAATATGACCATTCCCCTCATCCAAACCCAACAATTTTGACAAGGTAGTCAACACACACAACCTATGGCATCATTCACACATCAAAATGTTCATGGTCACCATATTCCCCAAATATCGACCCAAATGACTGGGGGACACATCCCAACATACTCATCCCATATTCATACTCACCAACATACCCCCAATCCAAACTTTCAATACCAATAACACACAAATCCAAACACATCACACATATTACAACAATCCATCCCTCAACAACATGCCAACATGCACTCACAAAAAATGGGGACCTATGGCATACCAATCAATCCTATGTATGGAACCACAAATGACCCTATAATTGATGCCTTACAAGAAAAACTGATGGATTTAGAGAAGACCATAGAAAACATACAAATATCCAGCAAGAAATCAGAAGTGTCATATGATCTATTTGTATATCCCTTCGTCATGAACTTATACATGCCACCATTTCCTCCAGGATATGTGTCACCTAATTTTACAAAGTATAGAGGAAAGACAAACCCCATCGAACATGTCCATAAATTTTCAATTAACTGTATGGACGTCACCTATGAACAAACATACTTGATGAGACTTTTTTCTAAAAGTCTTGCAGGTCCTGCCCTTGAATGGTTCTCCACTCAAAAGGATATCCAAACATGGGATGAGCTTAAACACAAATTCATAAAAAATTACACGTACAACATTGACATGGACACCTCTATTACTAGCTTATGCAATCTCACGCAAGAGGATGCTGGTGAAACATTCATCCCATTCTTTCAAAAATGGAGAAGTCTAGCTAGTCATTGCCACATTGACATACCCGAAAAGGAAAAGGTGGACATGTTCATTCAAACACTTCTAGGACCCTTAAAATATGCATTACAAGTACATTGTTGCACAACCTTCACGGACCTAGTTGAAAAAGGTGTCCAGATTGAGAAATCCCTTATTGCAAAGGGAGAGCTGAGATACGGTCCTAAAAAAAAAAATGCAAACCTTCCCACTGACAAAAATAAGTACTGGTTAAAAAATAAACATGTTACTAA
>VDFB02330284.1:0-10540 GCA_007258455.2 Sequoia sempervirens
TGTGCTTAATTGTTCCCTATTTGATGAAAGTTAATAGAAGGAACTAGATTCAAGATCATATCATTGAATTATCTATGAATTGAATTGTTATTATGTTCATTTGATCTATGTTTTTGAATGATGAGTGGGTGATTTGTTTGAAGTAATTTTAGTAATTATTGATGGTATTTTAATTAGCATTATGGATGTATGTAGTAGCATAGTTTATTCTATGGATTGCATCTTGCTATAGTTGTGGTTAGGTGGAATAAACACTCATTATTAATATGCATGTTTGGATGTGTAAGAATTTTATTCACGTTTATTTGATTTAAAGCTCTGATTTATCTTTTTCTTTTATTTAAAACCCCCCAAACGTAGATCACTTGATGCTATGCAATCTTGTTCTTTGTTACCAGCAAAGGCCCCTTGAACATTACAGTTACATCAATCACTGAGTGAAATCAGCATAATTGAGAACCAATTACCAAGACCTTAGGAGTTAGATCTACATGTGTTATTTTTCTCTTTCAAGAGAAATAGAATAGCAATATTTTGTTTAATGTTGTTGTGTTGTTTTGACCATCAACAAATAGATTATGAGAATGTGAATTTCTTAGGTCTTTTAGATCCTCCTAGATCAAGAAACTAGGCTCCTTTGTGGTCTTTTTCAAGGCAAGATGCTCCTTAACCAAAGCCTTTTTCCAATGCTTACACTTAGTGCAAGCTAGTTATGGTGGCTATGGGAAATAGAAGATACACCCTAAGAAGAGGCTAGAGGCTCCTATTCTACTATAAGAGCAACCTCCACAACCCTCACCAATGGAAGGGTGGAATCTTGAGGAGGAACAAGAGGAGGAGGAACATAAATAGAAAGAGACACAAACATCTCAACAATAGGCCCCTTTCCTTTTGTTGCCTTAGAGGTAGGTGGAGGAATAGATAGAGGTCACAGAGGCTGAGATACAAGAATAAATCCACCAAAATGCTTCCCCTTACCATAATAGGTGGGTCAGAGCACCATGGGTAAAACTAGAAGCTAAAAAATTTGAGGCTTCACCTTCCACAACAAGGAGTGTTTTTCCTTTTCCTATGCTAGGAAAAGTAGGAGGAATGAAAGACACCACCAAAGGCTTGGAAGAAGAAGTAGAAGGTGCAGAAGAAGAAGGAGAAGGGGAAGGTCTAAGGGATTGAAAAAGATTATCTTTGCCCTTTGGAGGGGAAGAAGATGAAGTGTATTGTTGTGCATGCAAGGAGGCCTTTAGAGAGATAGCCTGAATGGGTGGAGGAAAACCACCTTATGAAACTGAGCCCCAGGTATTATGCTTGAATAAGATCTATATAAATGATCTCCACAAGGAGGTAGGGTCCAACTGATGGTAGGCCAAAAGTGGTTTAGGGAGAAGCCCCTACATGGTAGTAGTGGTTTATATATAGTATTCTGGATAGTATGCACAATACCCTCATGGGGAAAAATTAGATAATTTTGGATTACCAAGGCAATTGCATTCATGGACAATAACCATGGAATTCCTAGCCTCTCTCTAAATAATTCAAGCTCATGAATCACAAAAAAATGAGCATTTTAAGAGCTTAGGTCCTAAAAGGAATGACAAAGAAATAGAGCCAATAGGCACAATAGAAAACCCATCATGCATGTGAATGGAAACATGTGATTCATTGTACTCCTCCTTATGTATTTTTTTATAAAAATGGTCTCCTACATAATGAAATTCATGTGGTTTGAAGGATCAACCATGATGCTTGAAAGTTACAACATTATCATTGATTTGAGCAAGAATGTATAACGAGGAGGGTTACTTGTTCAAAGGCAGATCATGTGAAGTGAATGTAATATCAGGAAAAACATTCACATGATTTGAATGAGGAATATAAGTAAATTAGACTACATTCACATACTCGAATGTGGTCAAGTCATAAGATGGAGTGATGCAATTATAAAAATGTGATGGGAATGTATCTATCTGGATCTATAGCTAGCTATTTAGCTTTGTTACAGATTTATTCAAGTTCTATTTCATACCATCAAGCTCGATTATCCTATTATTAATGTTGTATTGAATCACATGATGCAGGAGAACACATCTCTTAGTATCGTTTCTGAAGACTCAATGGTACTAGAAAAGCATTTGTGCATTGTACCATTGATGGATATGACTCAAAAAAGGGTATAATATTTGGAAAAGTTATTATTCCATCATTTAAAAGTTTTTTTCGGATTCTCTTATAATATTTTGATAATTTAGTAAATATTATATTTCGCCTTGTAGCATTTTTATCTGCAAGAACAAAAATCATGTTCGCACAACCTTGTTCTTTCTAGAGTCCCTATACATTGACACAACTAATAAGCCATCCTAACGTGAGAATGAGGATGAATCCTCGTACATGGAAACTATTTTTGGTTACTTACACAAAGTGACACACAAATGCGCAAAGGATAGATACATCATTAAAAAAAACTTATCTCACAGTGTAGGCTGCAAGTTTTTGATGAGCACTTTCTATACATCAGAATCAATTAAAGGATAAGAAATTTTAGAAAAAAGGGTCTTGATATTGATCTATAAAATTAGTTACCTTCTCATGACGTTCTTGCTTGCATCAAACGAGATCAGTAAACATGAACTTCCACCCAATGTTGGCTTGGAACTACTAGAGGAATTGGTTTACAAGTTGATCAAAAGAGAAGATAGAGTTATCAAGAAAGGATTAGTACCATTCCAAAGTGGTTTCCTTAAGAGAATGTGAGAATAGTTTTGCTAAGAGTGAATCGTGGTAGAAGAAAGCCATACACATGGTGCTAAAGAATGAGACGTGAGTCTACAAATCCCCACAGTCACTATAATTTTCAAATTTTGGAATCTCCAACCCTTGAGGGATGGGAGTGTTTATAATAGCTATAGATAAAGGACTACAATGAAAAAAAGGTTGGAACATACATTGAGAAGACGAGCCAGCCAAGTTCACCAATTGATTCTACATACATCCCATATTCTACAAGAGAGCATTAGGGACAAGATCAGTATACAAAGCATGACTAGAGAAACCACTTGAAGAACCACCATCACCCACATGGGTAGATCTACTAACACTAGTAGCAATAGAGGAAACAACACTAGCATCGATAGAGTAACCAGTACTAGTGCCAAAAATAGGGACATTATGAGCTCCAGTTGTGGAGATACTAAAACTTAGAGGAACCCTATTTACTTTAATTGTATGAATCTGCTTAGGAATGATGGTGCTAGTAGAGGGACCTGTGTTAGTTATGCACACAAAAACCCTAGGCATCAAGATATCTAGCTACTTTCGAATGATCTCCAATTTGACATCTTGGGTAAAACCCAAGATAAAGGTGTAGGATGGGAAACGAGTCTCTACAATGTTTACTATGCCACAAAGAAGCTCTAAGAATCTTCGATCTTTAGTTAAAAAATTCATTAGATTTTAAACAATAGGAGTCACCTAGAAAAAAGCATCATCTCTTGCCAATAACATTACAAGCTCTTCAAGTCTCAGTTATAAGTAATAAATTTTCTCTATAGGGATCTTGAGATCAACTTAATAATCCAAGGAGGAGGTAGAGGTTGAGGATGAGGTAGGGGGTCAAGAACATGGGTTGCAACTTTATTAACAAGAGGGATGTATCTGGTAAAGAGTCTTATAGGGAACCCTTCAAAATTCAGGCTGGTTTAGGGAAGACTAAACCTTCTAGATTCCTTATATCTATGCTTCAGTAACTCCTTACTACATATCCAGAGGTAGTCGATTGGGTTGTGAAGCTCATAAATAATGTAAAAACACACTATTAGGTATGCATCCTAAAATGAGAGAATAATTTTATTTGAAACAAAAAAAAAGAGAAAAGGGTATACATGTGTGATGATTTGATGGAGGAAACATATGAGTGAGTGAGTAATGTGAAGTGTTGATATGTGAAATGTGAAAGTGTGAAATATAGTGTGAGCTTTAATGCCTAAGACTACTAGAAGCATTGAGAAGAAGGTGCCTACATTCTACAGAGAGAGTGAAAATGTTTAGGTGAAGTAGTGGTTGAGCTTTTTTGTTGGTCTAAGATGGATTTTGCATTGTAAAAATATTCTTTCTTCTTCTTTCTAATCTGGTAGTGAGCCATTGTCAGTGATTCCTTCTTTTCTTTTGGGTAGTGAGTATTGTATTCATTGTTGCAATTACTTTATATTGTGAGCTAATCCTCATCGTGGTTTTTCCCTTAATGGGTTTTCCACATAAATCTAGTCTTCTCATGTGTTTGGATGTGTTTGCAGTATTTTTTCTCATGTTTATGTTCTACTAATGTGCATGGTAAGAATTTAATGGTTTAACGATTAATGTAGATCTAAATATTAATGAGGGTTTGATGTTTTATTGAACAACTGATTCACCCCCATCTCATTTTTCTTGTACATTCAACAGTTGGTATCAGATTAAGGTTCCTTAGGGGAAAGCTTAAACACTTGAGGTAGATATGGGATGGTTTAGAAGAAGGAGATTCCTTTATTTGATGGATCTGATTATGCATTCTAGGAGACAAGGATGGAAGGTTTCCTTATCTCTCTAGGGTTTGGAGTTTGGAAATCTATTGAAACTGGATATGCAATGCCTAAAAATGGTTTGAGTACTAATGATGAGATCAAGGTATATGAGAAAAATGTCAAAGAAATGTATGATCTTTTGAGTGGTATTTTTGATTCATAACTTGTGAAAGTTATGAGTCTTAAAATTATTGGCGAAATTTTGAAAATTTTGGAAAGTATCTATGAAGGATATGATAAGGTCAAGCAATCAAAGATGCAAAATCAAAAGATCAAGTTTGAAAACCTAAGGATGATAGAAGATGAAGATATTACAAGCTACATACATAGAGTGGAAAATGTTGTTAATTCCATCAGAGGCCTTGGAGGAAAACATGATGAAGATGAGGTGGTAAAGAAGGTACTAAAAACTTTTACTAAATCTTATAGCCATAAATTTTATACTATTAAGGAAGTTTAAAATTTGAATAATTATTCTATAGATCAATTGTTTGGTGCATTAACTACTTTTGAATTGAGAGAGTTTAGTCCAAGTGATGTAAAAAGGAGACTACTTTTAAAATTAACAAAGGAGAGAATAATAAGGAATCGGACCAAGATGATGTTGATGATGAAGAAGCAAATTTTGTGAGAAGATTGAAAAAGGGAATTGGAAAATATAGAGGTAAGTTTCCTCTCAAATGTTTTAACTTTGGAAAAAATGGTCATTATGCTTCCAGATGTCCTATCAAAGATTCAAAAGATAAACCTATGGAGAATAAAGGTAAATCAATTAAGAGAAGTTATTATGGTAAAGAAGATGCCAATATATTTGATGATGAATTTGATTACCCTGATGATGAAGATGATGAATATGATGAATGCTTGTTCATGGTTCTAAATGTTGGAACTAATTTTGCTAACTCTAAGAGATGTATGAAGGAAAGTGCTCCAAAAGCATGTCATAACATCCAAGGAGCAATGGTGACTATTTTCATGCTAGAAAGGAGAAGAACAACTAGATCAACTGTAACAGTTGATGCTCAAATCACATTACAGGTGATAAGAGTTAGTTTTTTAAGCTTGAGAAGTTTGAAGGTGGCTTAGTTAAGTTTGGTGATGACACATCTGCTAAGATATGTGGAAAAGGTTCAATAAGTTTTGATGGAAATCATAATATAGATGGTGTTTCTTTATGTTAAGGGTTTCTAACATAACCTTTTGAGTGTAGGACAAATGTTTAGCAAAGGATATAATCTTGTGTTTCAGGACAATGGTTGTGAAATCATAAATGGCTCTAGAACTATAGTTGTAGTAGGAAGAAGGATAGATGGAAATGTTTATCAACTTAAGTGTGCAAATTTTCAATGCTTTATGACTCAGATTAATGAAAGTTGGCTATGGAATAGAATGATGTGTTACATAAATTTTAATATCCTAGTGAGGATTAGTTTAGTTCAAGCTATGAGAGATCTACCAAAGATTGCAAAGCCTATTAATGCTATCTACAAGGAATGTTAGATTGGGAAGCAAGATAGAAAGAGTTTCAAAGTCAAAGAAAAATTTACTACCAATCCTTTGGAGTTGGTGCATATAGACCTTTATAGACCTACAAGAACAAGAATTTTCAAGGTGACACATGTATTTCATGCTATTAATTAATGATTATTCTAGAATGACTTGGGTTACTTTTATCAAAGAAAAATCAAAAGCTTTAGATAAGTTTAAGGAATTCAAAGTTGTGGTTGCAAATGAAATGAATATGAAAATCAAACTTTTAAGATTTGAGAGCAGGTGGAAAATTCACCTCCAATGAGTTTAACACATTTTGTGAAGATCATGGAATAAAGAGGCATTTGTTTGCTCCTAGGACTCCTTAGTAGAATGGATATGTGGAAAGGAAGAATTGGACTATTTAGGAAGCAAAAAGGACAATGATGAAGGAATCAAATCTACGAGATGTCTATTAGAGAGAAGCAATTGCTATTGTAGTGTATATAATTAACAGAGAACAAGCAAGGAAAAACAATTAAAAGACTCCCTATGAGTTGTGGTATGGAAGAATCACTACTATGAAATATTTTAGATTATTTGGAAGAAAATGGTGTATCAGAAGAGATGAAGAAAACTTAGGAAAATTTGATGCAAGATCTAATGAAGGAATCTTCCTTACAGATTCTACAAGAAGCAAGGATCACTAGTGCTACAAAAAGAGGTTAAAAAGGATTTTTCAAAGTGCAATTGTCAAAGTGGATGAAGACTTACACAAAATTTTAGTGATGATAGATGGATATGAATCAAATCAGTCCTCTTGTAGAGAAGAAGAGAAAGATGATGGTAAGGAAAAATAAGTGCAGGTTGATGAGGAAGAAGCTTCCAAAAAGATCCCTAAGACTCTTGAGTATTTGTAGAAGAATCATTCACAAGATTAGATTATTTGTGGAAAAACAAGAGGTGCATTGACAAGAAGAAAGGCTTCTATGACAAAAGAACAAGTAAACTTATGTTTAATTTACAAATTTAAACCTAAAATAGTGATTGTGGACTGAAAGATGAATTTTGGATCAAGGCTATGGAAGAAGAGCTGATGTAGATTGAGAAGAATCAAACTTGGGAACTTGTGCCAAGACCTGGAAACAAGAATGTGATTGGAACTAAGTGGGTATTCTGGAAGAAGTTGAATAAGAGTGGAAACGTAGTAAGAAACAAGGAAATAATTGTGTGTAAAGGCTACCCACAAGTAGAAGAAATAGATTTTGAGGAGACATTTGCTCCAATGAAAATAATGGAAGTTATTAGGATATTTTTTGATTTTGTAACACAAGGATTTCAAAGTCTATCAGATGGATGTGAAGTCTACATTCTTGAATGATGAGTTGGAAGAAGAGATTTATATTGAACAATAAGAATGCTTTTAGTTATTAGACAATATTGATATGATTTGCAAATTAAAGAAGGAATGATATGGACTCAAGAAAGCTCCCAAAGCTTGGTATGCAGGATTGGATAGGTACTTGTTACTGCAAGGATTCAATAAAGGTATCAAAGATAGTAATCATTATTTCAAAGTTGAAAAGGATCAAATCTTGATTATGTTTGTGAATTTGATGATATAATATTTGGAGGTAATGAAGCAATCTGCAAGATATTTTTAGAATAGATGCAAAAAGATTTTACAATGTCTATGTTTGGGGAGATGAATTTCTTCCTTGAACTACAAATCAATTAGACAGAGAAAGGTATATACATTTAACAATCAAAGTATGTCAAGGAAATGTTTCAAAGAAGTTTGGGATGGAAGCCTCTAAATCGATATGTACTCCCATGGTTATTGGTTGCAAACTAAGAAAGAATGAAGAATCTCCTAAGGCTAATCAAAGTAACTCTATATAGATCAATAATTGGAGGAATACTATATCTAACTAAGTTACTAGAACAAATAGCATGTAGGTAGTTTGTCTTGTGGCTAGATTTCAAGAAGATCCTAGAGAGTCACATGTGGTAGTAGTGAAGAGAATATTTAGATACTTGAAGGGAACTCTAAGATATGACTTGCGGTATCTAAAGAATACTGATTTCTCTCTAAGTGCTTACATATATACGGATTGGGTAGGTTGTGTGGATGAAAGAAACAATACAAGTGGTGGTGCTTTTTTTCTTCAAAGTAGGTTGGTGTCTTGGCTAAGTAAGAAATAAGATTCAATGTCATTATCCATTGTAGAGGTGGAATACATTGTTGCAACATCATGTTGCACAAAGATGTTGTGGATGAAGCAAACTTTGAAGGATATCAGAGTGGTATATGATGAACCTATTTATAGCTTAAATGATAAAAAAAAGTGTTATCAATATTTCAAAAAATATAGTAATACATTCAAGGAAAAAACATATTTCAATCTAGTGTCACTTTTTGAGAGAGAAGGTTGCAAAAAATGAGGTGAAGCTTGAATATGTGCCTACAAAGGATAAAGTTGTAGATAACTTCACAAAGGCTCTTCCTAAGGATACTTTTTAGTATCTCCAAGAGAATTTGGGGGTTATTGCCCCTCCTTTCAACTAGATGCATAAGTATATGTATCAATCAAGTGGATCTCAAGATTCATTCATTTTTTTGGATTGATGTTGGTGGCTACTTCTCAAGCAGAGTAGGTAGTAGCATTGTTGATTGTTATAGTCAGGGGGAGTAAATGTTGTCATTATGTTGTGGTGATTTCCATTGAATCTTTTTCAAAGTGAACACAAAGGTTGTAGAGTAGATGTTGTTACTTAAAGGTGTTTCCTTTGAGGAAGAGAAAGTATATTGGATTGATGTCAAAGAGAAGCAAAGGATAGAAGATATTTGTTTCCCTTTTCCATTGATGTCAAAGGGGAGAGAGTGTTAACTAAAAGAACATATGAAGTAAGGAGGAGGGAAGTCCTATGAACTTGATAAAGTGATGAAAAGTATATGCTTATGTAAGGGGGAGCAGTGTGCATTATGGTGCAATATATGACTTGGTAATTAGAGCTATTATTATTTTGTTTTTGATGGTTTTTCCATGTGTTTCCATCAATGAAAAAGGGGGATATTATCAGAAGTTTGTGTTGTCATTAATGTCAACCTATGGAGATGCTTTGATTGGTTGCATTGTGTTGTCATTAGTAGTATCACTAATGTCAACCTATAGTGTTTCTTTGATGAGTATGTGTTGGTGATGTTCAATCTCTTGTGTGCTTGAGTTGCTGAGAAGGTGTTCTAGATGTTGAGTTTGAGTTTATGGTGCTTGGTTTGCATGTTCTTTTGAGAAAATTTGAATGAAAGAGGAAATAGTGTGGTGAAGAGTTTTTAGTGTGATAGAGTGGTATTCATTTTTTTTCTCTACATTTATTCATGGTTGAAGACCTACTTGTGTGGTTTATATATGTTTCTTAGAGGTGTTTAAAGGTGTTATATCATGATTTTCTTGTTTTGGGTCGTTGTGCTCAAATAAAGTTGTGTTCACTAGTGTGTGAACTATGAAAGTAGTGTTGTCATGGAGAAATGGTTTTGCTCCACATTTCTCTACAATTTGGTTACTAGTATTGTAGATCCAAGGGTGTTCTTATATTGCTTGTATCTATCTTCAATCTGATTTGTCTGTGATTTGGTGCTCCACAAGGTTGGATTCAAGTGTTGTAGCATGTGGAACAATACCTAGTTGTGTAGAATGAATATATTCTTCCGGTGTATGATGTTGTGAAGGATTTGTTGGATTTTAGGTGTTGATGGAATATTCTAGACTATGTTTGAGTTTTTTTTGTGGTCCATGAGTTGACTTTGCATTTGGTGAAGTGTGTACTTTAAATTTTAATTGTGTTAACACAGGTTCGACCAACCTTGGTTGTTTTCACTAATTGTAGATGTGCTTGAGTTTTTGTGAAAGCATGGTATGGCATGTATGTGTGTATTTGGGTTTGAGTTAAGGCATTTTGTGGTCTGCCTTCCTTCCTCTCTACCATGAGAATGTTTTGGTTTCAACCTAATTTAAATTTACATGTTTGAGGTGCATAGCCGACCTTGTAGATTGCTTTCAAGGTTGAAGATGGTATATATGTGTGATGATTTGATGGAGGAAACATATGAATGAGTGAGTAATTTGAATTGTTGGGATGTGAAATGTGAAAGTGTGAAATGCAATGTGAGCTTTAATGCCTAAGATTACTAGAAGAAATGAGCATAAGGTGTCTACATTCTGTAGAGAGAGTGTTCAAATGTTTTGGTGTAGTAGTGATTGAAATTTTCTATTGCTTTGAGATGGATTTCTCATTGTAACAATCTTCTTTCTTCTTCTTTCTAATCTAGAAGTGAGCCCTTCTTTGCTTTTGGGTAGTGATCCCTCTGGTAGTGAGCCTATTGTATTTAGTGTTGCAATTACTTTATATTGTTCTTTGAGCTAATCCTCACTATATTTTTCTCTTCTTGGGTTTTCCACATAAATCTAATGTTCTCATGTGTTTGGATGTGTTTGCATTGTTTTTTCTCATGT
>VDFB02330285.1:0-12730 GCA_007258455.2 Sequoia sempervirens
GATGGAAGTAATCTTTCTTTCAAGAATTCTACTCTTTATATCCATTTTGATTCTTTTTGCCTCAGAAATTGAAGACCCCTCTGCACTTGAATCCATCACTTTACCCTTGGTTCCCCTTGTCACTGCCTTACTTGACTCAGCTTGCACTCAACAAAGAAACCACAATAAAGATCACACGTAACCCAAGTTAATTAATCACAAATGACATATTCATCCTCAAAATAAGTCCCAAGACAAGTAAGATGCTTCAAAATCCCATGAAAATCAATCATCTCAAACTTTTGGTTTTCAGTCATCCCATGAAATCCAATCCATAGAGGAATTTCAGAAAATTCCTAGCTAGACGGATTTTAGCGAAATAACATAAAGCCATCTAATAGTCATTTAGTCAATTATTATTAACCAAGAAACAACATGATACATCTTTAGATAACACAAATTGACCATACAATGGATAATCATTAGTTAATAAATCATGTTATCTATCAATCCTTCATTTTTCAACAAAGCTTCAAAGAATTCCGCCTAGGATGAAATTCCATGAAAAACAAAAATAATCTACAAATTTTGAAAAAATGTAGGGGCAAAGGAATTTCGGTAGAATGCAAGTGGGATGGAAATCCACGAAGAAGGAAAAACTCTAAATGTCGACGTTTTCTTGTGACTTCACTCAAATTGATCGAATGATCACAAATTTGAGGATCCTTGGCTTGCAACCAGTTGACTTGAACCTCCCATAGATCATCTTTGAATTCTAGGCTCACCCTAAAGCAAATTGAAAGGAAATGGAAATACCCTAGGCATGAAACCCTAAAATTTCACCATTGATGCATAGAACATGCTTGAACTCAGTCTACTTAACTGCTAGGTTTTCAAAAGGTTCCTTATGGCCTACATGAACAAGCTACCAGATGATGGAAATGAAAAAAAAGTTTGAAACTCACTTGGGATTATCAATCAAACACAATCGAGCAACCCTAGCTTCAAGCGTTAGAGGCCCATATACCGCAGTGAAAATCCAGCATGCTTTCGAGATGTTAAAAGTCGGTCACATTTAATAAAAAAAATGGAATCACATTACATACCATTATTGAAGTGAAAAACAATGAAAAAAACAATCCCTAGCGCCCAAGCAACAACAGTAGTTATGGTGCTCAGAAAATCACCACCAAATCGAGAAATTCATAGATTCAGCATGCCAAATCTAGCCAAGCACTCAAGATCACACACTCCAGTTTAAAGAGAGAAAAAGATAAAACATAATGGCATAAAAATTCCCAAAAATTGATTAAATACCTCTCCCAAAATTCGTACAAATGATCATAAATGCAATTGACAAGACCACTAAAGACCGAGAATTTGTGAATTTGAAAGACAATGGACATTAAAAAATATGACCACCAAAGAGAATTCCATGAGGGACCATGAAAATTCTAAACCATGGTGCACAATTCACTCTGACATCGGGTTATGAGAGGGATCTGAGAAGTGCGGGGCGATTTTCCCGAAAGTAGTGAAAACCTAGAACGGATACAAACTTTAATGAATATCCTGGAGGGTCACAAAAGTTGGATAAAGATAAACATTCGAAGCTCATGCAAAATCAAGGTAAATCCCTTGAGGATCAAGGGACAAAAACACCAAAAGGAAGTGAAAGAGGGTCCCTTCTTTTAGTGGGTCATGTGTGCAAAATTACACAAGGACCATGGTTGATAATGGTTGATCCCTTAATGTGTGCAGCATGAAGCTCTTAGATAAGTTGTGAGTAGACAAATCAATAATGCAACTAGACTCTTTATCAATTTGAGAATTCAACAATGTAGGAAGGAAATCACTAGGTGTGATTACTTTACCTATTATAGTCAAACAGACCACCTTAAAAACTCCTATTCATGTCATGCCTCATGAACATTCATACAATCTTATTTTGGGAAGACCATGGATTCATGAGATGCATACGGTACCTTTGGCTCTTCATCACATTATGAAGTATGTCTATGACAACAAGGTATACCAAGTTGAAACAGACCTTGACCCTGAAATTTTCTTACAATTTAAAAAAGGAACAAGTCCTTTGAGCACATTAATTCCAAAATACAACATAGAACCTTTACAAGAAGAGAAAGAAAGAAATGTCCAAAAAATGTCAAAATTGTTAGATGATGATTAGTGTTCTTTGGAATTCACACCCTAAGTTATGGGAGAATACATAATCACAAGAAAAGAAGAGGGAAAACAAAAAAAACCAATGGTCATGTCAACTTAGAATTTAGAAGAACACTCAAAAACATCTAACTTATCTACTCTTGAAGAGGATACAAGTAATACAATAAACTTTGATGAAATAGACTACCAACAACCACCAAACCCAAAACAAATGGAAAAGCTTTATGGCAGAGGTTATGAACTTGTTAAAAAATTGGGTTATAGTGTTAAAGGATATGGAAAGAAAGAACAAGGAATTTGTGTCCCTATAGAACCTAATACACAAGAGATAAAAACTGGTTTGGGATATTGTCCTAAATTTACACAAGCAATGAAGAAACCATCATTAAACATCAATACTACCATGAGAAATCCAAATATTAAAATCATTGTGAAACATCTTGAATTACTTGACATAGATTTACCACCATCATGAGAGAACTTTGATGATGATTAAGCCTTGAAACAAATGTTAGGATTTTATGATATACCATCTACTCCTCCCAAGACAAAGGTAACATGCTCTATGATTAGCACCAAGAAAATAAATGTAGAAGATGAAAGTAATGAGAATGATATAGGTGTAGAACAATACAGCCCTAAATTTCCAAAGTCAACTGCACTTCCTTTAGGGGACACAATTGATATAAAAATGGATATAAGTAACAAAAAAACATCATTAAGATAGGGAAGTTCCTTGATGATGAAGAAAAAGAGGATATTGCAACCTTTCTCCATGAATTTCCTAAACTCTTTGCTTCAAAATATTCAAACATGCCAGGAATTGATCCAAAGATAGTAATACATAACATTTTCCTTGTTGAAAATTCCAAGCCTGTTTGACAAAAAATACAGAAGATGGATCCTAAAATAACTTTTCTTGTTAAGGGTGAACTTGAAAAACTCCTTGATTCTGGTTTCATAAGACCTATAGATTATTCTCCATGGATCTCAAACATTGTTGCACTTACATAACCTAACAATCACATTCGGATGTGCATGTATTTTTGTGATCTAAATAAAGCATATTTAAAAGATACTTTCCCCCTCCTAATATAGATATGATAGTGGATTTTACTATTAGACATGCTTTGTTGTCATTCATGGATGGATTTTCTAGATATAACCAAATTTTCATCAACCTTCAAGATCAATACAAAATTACATTTACAACTATATGGGGAACATTTAGTTGGGTTATGATGCCTTTTGATTTAAAGAATGCATGCAAAACATATCAACTGGCTATGACACTGATATTTCATGATTGCATACATATAATTTTGGAAGATTTCATTGATGAAATTCTCACCAAATCATTAACAAGACAAGAAAATGTACATGTCCATCAAAAAATCTTTGAGCAGATGCACAAATACAACATACACTTATATCCATAAAAATGTGTCTTTGGTGTAGATAGTGGAAAACTTTTAGGGTTTATTGTATCTAACAAAGGCATTGAGGTGGATATAAAGAAGATTGATGCTATTGTCAACATGCTACCTCCTAAAAATAATTCTCAATTATGCACATTACAAGGATGAATTCAAGCCATCCATCATTTTGTTGCATCTTTGGTTGATCGAACATTACCATTTACACATCTCCTAAAAAAGGATGTCCACTTCAATTGGAATGACAATTGCAAATAGGCTTTCGAGAGCTTGAAGGAATACCTTACAAATCCAACTATTTTACAACTTGCTATGTAAAATAAACTATTCATACTTTATACAACTACATCAGCCCATGCTCTAGCAGCATTGTTGGCTCAACAAGATGAAAATAGTGAAGAGCACCCAGTTTATTACATCAGCCAAACCATGATAGATTATGAGAAATGATATGTACAGTAATGAAAAATCAATGTTTCACCCTTGTATTCACTAATAGTAAGTTGTGACATTATTTACTAAATGTTGAAGTACAAGTAATGAGAAAATTCAACCATCTTAAACATCTTTTCAATAAAATAGATTTATCAGAATGTCTAGCTAAATTGGTGATGTTGTTGACTGAGTTTGACCGAGAGTTTGTTTCACAAAAATAAATTAAGTGTCAATCCTTGGCTAACCAGTTGGCTAATGCTCCTTCACCTTTGGCATTACCTAGTAATGACTCTTTTCCTGATGATAATGTGTTGAAATCAAAGCTAATACATGGGAGTTACATTTTGATGGATCTAACTGTAGAACAGGCTCCAACGCTAGAGTCATACTAGTCCCACTAGGAGGAAAATTCATTCCATTGTCATATCAATTAAAATTCTTATGTAAAAACAACACTACTGAGTATGAAGTGTTGATTGTTGGGCTACGTTCCACTTTAATCTTGGGTTCCCAAGACATTAAGATCTTTGGTGATTCACAATTAGTAATCAAACAAATAAAAGAAATATATCAAACAAAGCATAATAGGTTAGAAAAATATAAAGACCTCATGATGGACTTTTTTGAAAAATGTGAATCATTCACCACTGAAAATGTTCCTGAAAAATATAATTGACATGTGGATGCAATGGAAAGTACAGTTTCTCTTATCTCACTTGAAGACCATTCAAAATATTTCACATTTACTATTCATTCAATCATGAAACCATCCATTGATGAAAAACTTGAGGAAGTATTTGAAAAAACCAAAAAAGACTCAAGTGAATGGCATGATAGAATGTTCAACTATTTTAAAGATGGTACTATTCCTAAGCCCACAACCATAACCACCTGATGTTGCTTATGAAAACTAGGAACCAAGTACATCATCCTTGCCTATGTGTTATATTGATGATCCTTTAACAACATTTTTCTTTGATGTTTTAATGAATCTGAAATCCCCATAGCACATAAATAGGCACATGGGGTTGCCTATGGAGGTCATTTTGAAGGAAAATATTTATTGAAAAAGCTAATTCACATGGGATGCTACTGGAGACATATGGAAAATATTTCTTTGTGTATGTTAAGAGATGTAAAAAATGTCAAGAACATAACAATCTAATTCATGCTCCATCTTTTGAGCTTTGTGATAAAATTCCTATTTGTTTGTTCTCAGTTTGAGGATTGGATTTGACTGGAAAAATATCACCACCTTCATCCATTGGACATACATTTATAATCACAACAATGAATCATTTCCCAAAATGGGCAAAAGCTATTCCTCTTTGATCCATAACTACTGCTATATGTCTTTCATAGTGGAACACATTATTGCTCACTTCAAACTTCCTTCAATGATAGTTTTGAATAATGAAATTCCATTCAAAAACAATGATGTGAAGAAATTACTTGATACCTTTTAATTTCCAACATTTCTTTTCAACACCTTACTACCCACAATCTAATGGATAAGCAGAAGCAACTAATAAGACCCTCGAACAAATCCTTAGAAATATAATAAATAAACATAACAAGGATTGGAAAATACAATTGATGTACACATTATGAGCTTACCATACTAGCATTAGAACATCTACTAGAACAACTCCTTATAACCTTGTCTATGGTGTCAAGGTGATTATTCCCTTAGAGTTAGAAATCCCAATGTTATGGATCACTCTTCAAGGACTCATCAATGATGACACTTACAAACAACAACGATTGCATCAACTTGAGATGCTTGATGAACAATGCATTAATGCTTTTGAGCACCTTCAAGCTTATGCTAAGTAATTACAATGTAATTATAGTGATCATGTCATCCCTTGTGTATTCAATAAAGGTGACTTATTCTTGTATGAAAAACAATGAAATTTTAATGTTGACCTAATCAAAAAAGGAAAATTCAGTCCTAATTGGTTACGAACCTACGTAACTAATGAAAGCTATGGGTTTGGTGATACACATTAGTAGAAATGGATGACACACCTCTCAAAGACCATATCAATGTTGTGCATCTGTGTCGGTATTATCTCTAATCCTCTTCAAGATTATGAATGATAAATCAATTTTCTTATAGCTACTAGATCATATCCCATATGCTTTTGCATTGCTTTGTTCCTGACAAATACTTAGGTGTATGTCTTGAACACTAAGGTGATTATGTAAGTCCTTTTTTATATAATTACTTTAGGTTTCATGCTATTCAAATTCATTCTTTGTGTTATGTTATGTTAGATCCTTAGATGGATTTAGTGTTCTTTAGTTAGATAATAGGTGTATTTAATTTAGCATAACATACTTAATTACCATGTTGCATCTAAGAGAAATTATGATGTTTTAATTAGATTGCATAAAGCATGTTAAATCATGAGATATTCATTAAATAATTTTATAAAGGTTATTTAATTGATCGCATTGCCATTTAACATTTAACACATAAAATTAACTAATAAAACATCATATTCTCATATATATATATATCAAAGTTTTATGTACATGTCATAAATTTATACAATATCATTGAGGTATGTGGCTACTAGATCCCTCAAGATCTAGTACTTGTGTTGCTTTAGTGGTGGTAAATTAAGAGATAGTGGTATGCAATCATGATCATGATCTATCAAATCTAAGAGAAAAATCTAAGCCCCATATCTATCATAGGGCCTCCTGATGTGCTCCTACTATTTGATCTATCTTAGCCTATAGCCTAGAGCTACCTCTAACTCTAGTCTCTCAAACCCTATTGGGGTCTGGGATGACTGTACGTTTGATGCAACATCGACTCGATAGACTTGCCTCCTCAAAATCTCATATGCCACCCATAGTATCGTGAATGGCCTAAGTGACTTTGGGTCCTAATCTATAATAGGTTGGGGCACATAGTCTAAGTCTATGACCTCCTCGTCAAATGACATGGGCACTATCTCTATATTTTCCTATCAATAGAGATCTTACTAATATCTCATAGCTCCTACAAGATAGAAACAATAAATAATAAATACACATCATGACATATATGTATATATATAAAGCATAAACATAAGAAAAAATCACATGCATAAATAAAATATCATCACCAATATCTCTGGTAGGATATGAAACATCAACTTCATCCTATGCAAGGGGTATGGAAAATGTGTTACCCCCTCTATGACTATGGGTACTGATGCCTACTGCAACCATTGCTCGTGATCTAGTCATACAAATGGTACATCGCTCTCCCCACTTGTGTGGTGCTCAATCCTCAACTACTACCTCATCACCATTGCTTCATGGGTGGCTCCTCCTCACCTCATCCTCCTCAAGTCCTCCCTCCTTAATCACTGCTGTCTCCTCCATCCTAACCATCATAATTAGGATTTGTATCCTCATCATAGTCCTCATCTATGACATCTGTAAATATTTCTACAACCCTGTACTGTGTCTCCTCGGCTCTGTCCTCTATATGATCTCCCTCATCTAGAAATGGTACTACATCTCCTATAGGATCATCCATGTGGAAATACAAGAGCTGAGTCATGATCGCATCCACCTCTCCTTATATTCATATGTTGCATCAACATCATCAACGTCAAAGGCGGAGGCATATCATGATCCTAGTACTTCGAGTTTTTGTAGACAACATTCTCTATAGTGAATTGTACTATATCGCTAGGTCTCCTAGGCACTCACACTAACCTCTTGAAGAAGGTCATTCCCTCGGTGGATTCTACACCTGCCCAAACTACTGTGTGACTTGATCATAGTAGAAAGGGCATACTATGTAATCATGTTGGCCAATAAAAATCTATCTAGCTATAATCTCCTCATTTTCCAAGTGTGATCTGGCCACTGAAGTGTAAGATGATATGGTCTCCAAAGGATCTCATCCTCCTCCAATCAAACAAACAACACTCTACAAAAGTGTAAATTACCATACTACCATAACCATCATAGAGGATAGTTGAAGGCCTTAGGATACCCCACAGTTGTCGGACATGGGAAGCTAGTAGGTCTATTACAAGTGATATGATCAAGGCACCAAACTTATAGAAGCATACAATGTACCATGTTTTACACCTCCCAAAACACAAACAATCCAATATCATAGTATAGATGTGCTAGGATACATCACCCCCATGTGTATATTGTCTTTTTCTCTATCATCCATCATATCAAGTGTACTAGTCCTCCCTCTAGGTGCACTACTCACTCGTCAGGGATGAGTACTAGTGAAACTTTGTGCATCATAATTTGTCTAACTAGTGGGTCTCATGAATATGGTAGCATCAGTAGATCAATTTGTGTCCTCATTCACTCATCATGCACTAGTCCATTTAGGAAATACTACATGTCAGCCTTCTTGTGGAATGTTCAATATCCTTAGAAGCATACCCACTCACCTTGAATAGGAACTTGGAGTATGTGGTGGATGTCCTCTAGGGTGATCATCATCTCACCAGTAGGAAGGTGGAATATACAAGTGTCAGAATCCCAGTGCTTTGCTAGAGCCATCGGGATTATGTTGTGGTACATCATGGAGGGCATGAAGTACACCCAATATATCCCTAGATCTTGTAATAGCTCTACGTCCTCCATTGAAAGTGTGGGGGTTAGGTCTCTGAGAAAGCTAAGTTCTCTCCCACCCAAACGCTTATGTGAATGGGTGGGTACCTATCAATAAAGCAAAACTATGTCCTATAAGTAGTCTAAAATCTTCAATTTCTACATTAATTATCATAAAAGTTTACTAAAGTTACTCTAGTGTGATTTCCTAAAGGCCATAGATAGTTTAGGCCCCTTTTGGGACACTTTGCAAAGAGATGGGACACTTTGCAAAAAAGTGGGACACTTCATAAACAAACGGGACACTTTGTGAAACAATGGGACACTTTGCGAAAAAAGGGGAAACTCTACAAACTTTTTTCCAAGGCCCTAAATTAACCTAGAAACTCACAAAGTTCATCAAATAATTGCACAAAGATAAAGTGAAAGCAGCAAAATTGAATCACCTCATGATGACATTCACTACGTGCCACCTGCTCCCATAACGCGTCCAATCTCTCAGGTCTATAGTCTCATCTACTCACCATCTTTCACTATTCTTCAATTAATCTCAAGCTACAAGAAGGTAAAATATAAATTAATAATTTACTTCACTTTTTTCTCTCATGTTAAAACTAGGGTTTTTAATATATTAGGGTTAAAAAAGTGCTCTTTCATTCAAGAAAACATAACAAGTGCTAGTGAACTCCATTTTTTATGTTGTTTGTTGCATTGAAATCATGATTCCACTCCTCACATCATCAATTGTCTATCATTATGTGGCATGGTACTAAGAAATGACATATGGTACAAATTACCCCATTCAATGTGACTAGATTGCTACCTTGATTCCACCTCCGTAAAGCAATTGAAATCAAGGGGGGGAATACATCTACCCTCAAATGTGACTTCTAGTTAGAGGTTTAATAAGAGGATTTTGGACAACTAATGGATTCATGTTGTAGTATGTGGTTCCTAACATTGTGGTTTTGCAAATGACTACAATGGGGGATTCATTCTCCCATATCACAGTCAAACTTGTATGTGCATCCTTTTATGAAGCAAAGATCATCACTATATTCCTTTAGCTAATGTATGCAGGTAGAGTCATATGGGTGCTAAAGGGGGGGGCTAAATGCAATGTCAAAAATTTTGCACTCTTGAAGAAAGAGGCAATTTCACACTTAATTTGTACCCATTTTAGCACCCTTAACTTATCTCCCCTTTAAAAATAAACTTTTACAAGCCCCTATGACCCATCATTTTGGATCTTGAGGCTCATTTCACTCAAAAATCATATTAGATCACATAAAAATATTAAAATCCCCAAAAGTCCTGAAAACCCCACCTCAAAAATCTAAGGTGGGACTCACTTACCACCTTGGGCGAATGAGTCCCCTTAGGTGGAATCCATTCACCAAGTGTGGTGAATTATTCCCATTTGAGGTATTTTTTAAATTCAAGTGGGAATTCATTAATTCAAATCTTATTTTTGGTAAATGATAGCTTTTTAGATCAAAACAATGGTTAGATAGGTGTCAATGCCTATAAAAGAAAGCTTCTAAGTCATTTTTTAAGGGAGGAAAAAATAATTCAAGCACTTTGAGAAAATACCAAGCATTAAGAGTCTTTCACAAGGGCATTAAAATTCCAAAAGTAAGCAAAGTTGAAGCATTGGAGTGGCATTAAAGCATTTTTGAAGGTCTTCAAGCTCACTTTCTATCAAGATATAGCATTTTTAATGGTTGATTATGGATGCTTATAGTGAATCATGATGGATTCTAGGTTGCGAAGATGCAACTAGCCATCAATCCAATCCTGAAGACTTGTTTCCTAAGTAATTCTATCTTCCATTATTGCTCTACACTTAGCCTAAGGAAGGTACAAGCATCATTATAGTTTTCTTGGGGTGATTGTAGATCATTAGAAGTGAGTTATTCATCTTTGCATTCCCATTCTTGCATCATATTCTTGCACCTTAGAATAGGTTTGCATCATATCATAGATTTCCTAGTCTTTATTAAACTTAAGGTTAGGGTTTTTATGCACATTTCTCCATTTCTACTATGTTTTAATTATAAAACTAGGGGCTTGATTGAGGAAAATAACCCATTAGAAAATCCCTTCAAATTATAGTTTGTAGGTGTTTTTCATAGATTCAAACCCGAGGCTTTAACTAGAAGGAAAGGGTAGGTGTTAAAGTGCAAATCAGAACTTTCATTTTTCAAAAAAGTGCAACTAGACTGATTCACCAATAGTGGCAAATGAGTCCCACAACTATTGATTGTTAGACCTATCTATAGATTCTGATACCCTTTTTCTAGAAATGGGATTCCATACAGAAAATAGGATTTGGTATAGATTAACCTAGCTTGGTGAATGATAATTTCAAAGCTATTCATAGTGACTTCAAGGTTTCTAGATGCACACCATTTGCATTATTCCCCTTTTGTTCAATTTTTGTTGCATTTCTAGAGGATTTCTCCTTTGTTTTCATATCACAGTGTATTTTCAAACATCTTACATTTTCAAAGTTTACACTTGGTGGTTAACCCTCATTTGTTGTTATCCCTTCCCTAGAACTCTCCCTTTTTTATATTTCAATCTCCTTTGCATTGAAATCTCAAGGGTTTGTTCTTGAATGAATAATGACATTTTGTCTCTCTACTTTTAGGTCCACAATCCTAGAGGTGATAGAGAGCACAAAATCACCTTATTCAACACTTATTGTTGGAGATAAGCTTTTGCATAATAACATGATTGATTCGGGAGCTAGTACAACAGTCATGCCTAAACAAGTGGTTGATGCCCTGAAACTCGAGTATGAGCCTCACAAGAAAGGAATCATGTTGTTAGATGGGAAGAAATCTCTGACCATAGGCCACTTCAAGGATCTATCTTTGCACCTCTATTCTCATGTCCAAGGAAAATGATCATGCAAGAAGTAGTTGTGATAGACATTTCCCTCGTATTCGAGATGTGTCTTTTAAGAGATTTCATGACAAAGCTTGGGGGTATTTAGCACTTGATTGGTCTCACCTAATATTACAAACCAACCATGGGGAAAATATGAAGATTCTATCTAAATCTTTGCATTTGAAACATATAGTAGATAATGCATTTTATGTGATTTGAAGCAGTGCATACATTAATCTCACAAAGGGAGAAGTATTGTGTAGAAATGTTGGAAGATGAGGAAGATACGAGTGATCAGACCCTTGAAGAAGTGGTCCTTCTCAACAAATTCATTGACTTTGACCCATTCAAAAACTTTCATGCTATTGGGTTAGGCACCTATGTGATCTTCAATGATGGTAAAGTCTTCCCAAAGTTGGTAAAAGAATGAGAAAAGCATAATGGTCTATGCAACAATAGTATATGGATATTATATTTTGATGGCTCCAAATGCAAAGTCAGTTCTAGAGCAGGTGTCCAACTAGTATCCTTGATAGGGTTACAAACCCTCAAGGACTTTTGTTTCCAATTCCCATGCTCCAGTAATGATGTAGAATATAAAGCCTTGGCCCATGGTTTTCTCCTCACAAAACAAATAGGAATAAAGAAAATATAGACATTTGGAGATTCAAAGTTGTTGGTAAGCCAAATCTGTGGGTAGGTGGTTGCAATAAATATAATAATGAAGTCATACAAACAAAGGATATGGGATCTGATTGACATATTTGAGGATCTTAACATTCAAGTTATCCCACATTCCTAAAACGATGTTGTTGATTAGATGGCTTTGATTGGTTCATAATTTGAACCTATCTTTGATTCAACAACAAAAAAAATGCATTATAGATCATCGTTTGATTGGTCATTCCCAATAATGATCAGAATTGGCAAGTATTTAAGGATGATGATAAAATCACCACCTTTTTATAGAAATCAAGAAAATCCTCTAATTGTTTACAGTCTAAACCTTATACCTCTAAAGGGAAAGTAATCCATTTAAAAGGAATAGGCTTCCTCGAGGTTAAATCTCTACTGAAAGCCTTTTCGACTGTGAGGGCGCAATAAATGGAAAACAAAGGTTCACTACTGACGAGAAAGACTATGAAGATCTCGATGTTGGAAACAATAGAAAGTTAAAATTCAAAAGGGATGTTCCATAGAAAGATAAA
>VDFB02330286.1:0-12516 GCA_007258455.2 Sequoia sempervirens
ATTTGTCATATCTCTTAGGACTCATTAATTTTCTTGCATGACCCGTATAGTCCTGTGGTAATTTGGAGTAGGGATGGATTTTATGACCATACTATGTTAAATAAACTTTTGTATGGGGTGATGGTTATGATTTGTGGAAGCTAGTACTAATGAATGTAATTATAACATTATCATGTTATTGGTGAAATCTAAATACATTGATTTTGTTTATACTAGTGAGCTTGGTTGGTGGACTTGCCGCGAGATTTGTCATTAGTTTGTAAGTGTAAGGGTACAAGAGATGAGAGTAGATTCCATAGTGCGGTGATGAAAGAGACAAAATTAAAGCTAGATCCCAATGATAAAACATCCCGTCTTCGGACTTTGATATTTGACCATGACTTTGGGGGTTTATTATATGAATGATGGTGTGTGTTAGAGTAATATGGTATAATACAATGCTTTGGTGTGTGGAAATGTGAAAAATATTTACTTTTGAAATTGTGAATGCATTTTATTTTAAAATATGCAAGATAAAACAAAATAGAAGTATTGATTTAATTATTGCTTTGATTTATATCTCTATATTTGTTACTAATACAATTTCGTTGTTGCACGCCTGAGTGCACTTGAGTTGCAGGTGGTCGAAGACCAAGAGTGTGATTGAGGAAAGAAGGCTAGCTTCCCAATAGGGTAAAAGAGGAAGAACTCTCGGTCACACACACAGCACCTAAAAATCATATAGTTGCATTTAGGCAATGTCTGTTTCAATTTGATTGTTTTGAATTAATTTACAAATAGGTAATAAATGGTTTGAATAAGTAAATGATAAAAAAATAAAAATAATAAAATAATAAATTAATTATCAATTAAAGTTGTGAAAATATTATGATTTATTTTATTTAGTATAATCCATTTTCTGTGCAATAATAGAAAATATGTTTATTAAATTTTATCTAATTAGGAAATTAAAATAAAGTGGAAACATTTTATATTTGCATATGATAAAGAGGAAATATCTTTGTTTGCATATGAAAAAGTGGAAATAGCTTTGTTTGCATTTAAAACCTAAGTCCGAAATTTGGAGAAGGAAAAATGAACAGTCCCGAGAAACTTTGGGCTCTGGGAAATTCTCCTTAAAACCAACAAAGCTCTAGGCAGGTGGCTACCTCTTTAATTTGCATGTAAATTTGCCAAGAAAAATACACATATGTCATTTTGAAATGGTCTGCATGACTCTCGGAAGAAGGAATAAAGCTTTAAGGGGAGAGAAGAGAACATTATTCAGAACATAACCAGGGCTTAGGGAGAAGGAGACTGAAGGTAATTCTGGACATCTGCAACTGGAGTAATCTGCCAGGTTTTCCATTCTTTTCTTTTAAAACCAGTTTAAATTTCAGTATGAAATTGGAGAAATTGTATGCATCAATTTATGAAAATGATTACAAATATCTGAGAAATGTCTTCCAGTTTTATTTTTTAAATCTGAGTGAAAACCTTTTACTCATTTGTTGCATTGTAGAGAAAATACCCAATTTCTTTCTTCTAGAACAAGGTTATAATCTGTTGCAAAGCTACATTTCTTTAAACTGCCCTCATTTGCTATTCTTTAGTACAGAAAATTTGTGAGAGAAAAGATTTGAAATCATATATATACATATATATATATACACAAGAATTTGTATTCCTATGCATATATACATATATATATACATATAATCTCGCAAGAAAACCTTTACCAGACAGTAATTCAAAATTCTTTTGAAATGAATTAAATTGCAGTTGAATGCTGGGCGAATTCTATTTTTATGAAATTGTTTTACTGTAGAGGGGAGGGATTTTAATCCCCAACCCTTCCCATAGGAAGGGCACGGCTCTGTGGGGAGGCTCACGCCCTCCACAGGTCGCGGCCTATGGAGGGGGCGCGAGCTCCTCCCAGCCTGCACCCTCCCCATGGGAGAGGCAAGGCCTCCGGCCCACCTTTAGAGGTGCTTATCACTGCTTGAGAACCACAGCCATAATGCTCTTTTGTATTACTTGCGGCCAAAAACATAGGAAACAGTATGAAAATCCTATGTTCTTTTTATTTTAAAACATATATATATATATACACTCAGCTGTATCTATATATATATACATAAATGCAAATATATACAAGAAAACCATCTTCAGAATGTGATATAATTTATGTCAAATATATACAAACATCTCAGTAATTTTTGAAGCTGGAAATATGAAAATGTACCTCTGAGAACCCTGTAAATTGGTGATCTTCTTTGATCACATTGTCTTATGCTTACATACAGATGTAAATTTTTGAATATTGGTATACAATATAAAACTCAAATGCAAGATTTCCAAACCTCTGTTTTTCCTGAAAGAATTATCCTGTTTCTGTATATTATTGTTAACCAGAAACCTGTAGCAAATTGGGAGCTCCACTTTCAAATCAGCTTGAATTTTGAAAATATAGAAATATATACATAAATCTGAGAACATTTTTTTATATAGAAAATTATTTCCTCTACTTGTGTTCATACATTGAAAGTATCATGATATACATGCATTTTTACATTTGAAAAACCAAACTTGAACAAAACCTTCAAGAGAGTAGCTTGGAGTGAAAACAAATTCCTTTACCAAATCAGAGAAAATGACTAAGAAAAAGAGCAGATGTTATTTAATACTGAAACTTACAACCTTTTTCTTTTGTTCAAATGGAATTCAAAAGATGTTTTGAAACTCTCATTTGAAACCTAAGTATGCATGGAAATCAGTTTGAAAAGCAATCTTTGTATGAATGTGGATAAATGAAGAAAATTCTTTTAGAATCAATAGAATACATGAAGCATGTATGGAAAATGCACAACTTTATGTTCTTGCACTTTATTATACTGTATTTTGGTAACTTCCAGGACAGGATGCCAAAGGTGGATCCGCAAAGACGGTAGTTTTACCTTTTCTGAAACTACCACTTGTTTATTTTATTTATGCTTGGCCAAGCACTTGTACCATTGAAATAGATGGATTTGTTATAAAAGCCTAGAAATATATATATTTGAGTCTCTACCACCTCCTGTTGCAAGAAATATGTTTTCTCATGTTAGAAATGCATATAGGCACCAGGCATGCATCGAGAGTTCCCTCCTGTTTTATTGTGTCAGGTTGCTAGGCTCCTTTATGCAGGGCCGGGGATTCCTTCGAGTTAGGAAGGAACCTGGGGAAGTCATGTACTTCGTGGTTGGGCGGAAAAGATGCCTGAATCACACTCTTTGCCCCAGCTCGCAAGAAGACCGATGGTGTCATGGCGGTTGGAGGATCAGAGTTTTATTTGCTATTGATGTACTTGTGTATCATTCTAGAATGGCTTGTAAAGCCCCATTGCATATGTATATGTATTTGACATTCATTATTGAACTTTGAAATAGAAGTATTGCATGAAAGAATTCGATGTAACATTGATGTGTAGAATTAAGGTTTTATGATGTAACATTGAAAAGATGTTTCTATTGGAATTATTGAACTCTTTCGAGTATGGATGAATATATTTATGAAAATTCATTGATTTAATTTTTGCCTTGTGCATAATCTTGATAAATTACAATGTTATTATTATGTACATGAAATGCAATTTATTCTCTCTTACATTGAGCTCATTTTGAAAGCTTTTATGAATGGTAATAATTACTTGTAAACCTTTTGAAACGGATGAAAAATTCAAAATTCTTTTGCTTATTATCTCTAGGCGTTACACATAGGCCTATATTTGACTATTTATGTGGGCCAAATTTAATTTCATTATACTGCATGCATTTGTAGGATAGCCTTTAGGTTACCTAGATGTGTAATAGACAAAACACTTGCCTTGGAAATGTATTGAAAATTTTCAATTGCAGATGACACCTATGGTGTTGGGAAAAGCAAGGTAAATCTTTATGTGATCCCTCTCATCTTTGGTAAATGCAAAGTGGTGCTCTCGAAGAGAGAGGCAAGAAAAAATTTGACTGACAAGCTGGCCTATCTTGGCCTTGGTCTCATATGTGATACATGGAAGTATAATCTAGATGGGTACCTACCCATGAAGCATGAGCTATGACCATATTGGGAGGAAAAACAAAACCCAAAGAAAGATACAAAAGATGCGCATGTCAACTTAGCCCTCCTACCATATGTGTACCCTCTGTGGCTCTCTTTTTATCAAATATTGTAGGAATTTAAGCCAAACATCCCAATGGACAAGTTTGTAAGGAAATAGTTAAAGAAAAAGGGATGGTATGAAAGAAAAACAACCAATTTTGGAAGATATCGAAAGGAAATCAAATAGATAAGCGCCTTGCACAAATAGATCCCCATCGATGAAACTTTTGAGGAAATTTATGATGTAGAGGTTGGGTTTGGTTCCAACGTACATTTCAATTCATCACCACTATGGGCTGATGTAGAAAACAAAAAATAAAAAGAAGTGTCACAAGCTTAGGAGTAGCGACCATCCTCATCCACCAACATATCAACAAGAGTGACATGGACCTGACGGTCTACAAGGAAGGCTTCAATAGTTTAGGGAGCTTAAGGTTCATCAGACTTAGTAGTTGAGGGGTCCGTTGTGAAAAACCAACCTCTTACAAAGAGGAGAAGAACCCAAGGGTCAAGCAAGTAGGGACCTCTGGAGAAGGATGACGATAAGGAGGTGACTTATGTCTCACAAGCACCTGTGGTTCCTGTAGCATACGTAAGTTTTTCACTTGCTCTTATTTCTCCTTTTGATTCTTTGGTTTCTTCGAACCTTCCATCCAAAACCCCAACCACTACTGATCCACCCATATTTTCCACACCTCCTACCATAATTAATATTGAATCTCCTTTGGATTTCTTGTGCATAGAGCGCGCATCATCAACTACATTCGTGATTGGAATTTTAATTGCCATGTCAAAACCCTAGGTTTTGGCACTAGAGCAACCCATGTTGTAGGTTTCATCACCTTTTCTCGCTTTTAGACATATTCCCCTTTTCTCAACTACTGCTCTCCTCACTTCGATGACCACTCTGCATACCTCGCATTATTGGCATGGCATTCTTGATTTTTCGCCAATACCTTTAAGCTTCCCAAAAATTTTCCCCTAGGGTCAACCATTTGAGCATACCCCTTGCTCTATTCATTATGGCATCCCTGTCAATGTCCCTATTGCTGCACAAAGTATCGAGTCCCCTCAAGATCTCTGGACTCAAATGGACTTATGCAAACTAGATCACAAGGAAAGGAAGAAAAATAAATTAGCGAAGTCCGGAATAGGGTATGTGCAGGATCATCATGGAAAAAATAGGCCCTTAACTGGCAAAAAATTCAGAAAAATTAGAGTTACGCAACTTGACGTAAAAATTTGAATAAGTTATCTATATTATTTCAAAAATATGTAAGAATAGAATCTGTAGAAAATTGAATGTAGTTTCTAAACTACTAAGTTTATTTTAAAAATCTATTTGGTGAAAATTTGAAATTTCAATGTGGTAGTACTTAAATTCGGGGAAAAATGAAGTAGGTGTCTGTTTGACCACCTAACCACAATAAAATGATCATATTTTTATAATATTTTTGCTTAGATATAAGTAGAGGACTCATGTCTGATGTGATTTTTTATAATTTTTTTCCCAAGTAAATAATTAATTATGATTTTTTATTACAACTTTTTAAAAATATAAAAATTGTATGTCTAACCACCTTAACTTGGTCAAAACTTCATGAAATTCAATTTATTTATTTATAATCTATATGGTATGTGAAGCATAGAATCGCGATGCATGTTTCAAATTAAAATGTGAAATCTTGTTTGAAAGTTATAGATGTTTTTCAATTAGCCTATCAGTAGGAAACTTTAGTCATAATTCCGATAGAAAATGAATAATAATTATTTATTAAATTCAAAGTAAAGCATAATTTATATTGGTAGAAAGTTGAGAATCTCCTTTAAAAACCCTTTTCATTTCATCAATTTTGGGTAAAAAAAAGTTGTTAGCCACATACCCTACACATACCCATCATATCACCACTTTTTGGCCCATCATGATCCTACACATACCCAATCAGCTCCAACTGCCCCAATGTTAGAGGCATGTTTTGATGAAGAATGAAAGTATTTGATGATTTCGGCCATGAAGCCTTTGACCTCCAAACCAGAAGGGGAAATGCAATATGAGAATTATTAGATTCAAACTATAGGTTTGAATCTAAGTGAAGCACTCCCTCGCGACAAGATAGGCCTCATAAAGGCCACACATGTGGTAGTATCCACCGATTACCTAAGGTTGGAGAGAAAATTGAAAAAGTGAGAAGCAGAGTTAGTAAATGTAAAGGCCATAATTGAGTGTCACCAGATGGAGATCAAAGCAAAAGACTTAGAGGTTGCTCGTTTGAAGCAGGCACATGAACAACAAAAGGTAGCAGCTATGTCGCTTTGAAGAGACAGTACAAACGGATAAAGATCAAATTTTAGCCAAAATGGAAAATATGTCACTTGAGATCCAGAATGAGCACAAGGAGGGAGAGAGTTTGAAAGCCAAACTAAAAGAAGAAACATAGGAGTTACAACAAAGATAAAAGGAGCTCTCCGACATCTCAAAATGATAGGATCGTGAGTGAAGATCTACAAAAGAAGCTGCAAGAAATGCAAGGAAAGTGGTCTAAAGCTTCAGACCAAGTGAAGTAGCCGTGTGAGTGTTTTGAAAAAGAGAAGAATGAGATAAAAAAAGGATTTGACCAATGCCCAAACCCAAGTAGCAAATGAAAAGAATGCTAGAGAATCAATAAACAACTTGAAGAAAAAATGGAAGAGCTACAAAAGGTGCAACAAGAGTTATTTGTTGTTTCAAGTCTTCAAGAGCAAGGCTAACGGGATCTTCAACATCAAGAAAGTCGATTCCAGGAAGAACTCTTAAAATACCATATGACAATTGATACAGAGAAATGGGAGAATTTTTTTTTCTCGTCTAGTCTGGAAACTTGTAATGAAGAACTAGAATGGCTACGCATTGAACTTTCAGGCACTTTGGAAACAATTAATCAATTGTGAGATAATATAAAGGCAAAGGAGTCATAGGATCAACAAGAGTAGGCTATGGAACAAAGGGTTGAATTTCTCCCTATGTTACAAAATTTATATTTCTCCTATTGGGAAAAGATCAAGGTCATAATGACATCCCTAAGGCTTGCTCTAAGGTTCTTAGTAGATGCACAAGAGCTCAATATAAAGGTTGGTTTGGTAGTTGATTGAATCTTACATTTAGTTGCTCCCCCATTTGCGGAATCAACGAGCTTGTTTATTAAGTCTATAAAGTTGTCAAAGAGACTCTAGCGAGTGTTGGGATACTAAACAGAAGAGCAACTACAAAGAAAGAAAATGAATTCATAGTTGTAGCCAGGCTACACAAATGGGCAAAAATTTCCAGATTGCATTGATAGACAAGGTCAACATAATGCAGGAGAATTTTGAAGGTCTTTGGATGAGTCTGCCTTCTCCTTTCTTAACCAATGGAACATTGTTAATTGAAGAACAAATCAAGGAGGCATTAGAAGGAAAGCAATGAGATTATTCAACCTTCCAAGCATTAGGCTCATCGCCAAGTGCAAAAGAAATTGAAGAAATACTCCTTTCACTAGCTAGACTTTACTTTCACATCAGAGCTATGCAAACAAGATTGGGTGAGGTCTCTTTTAAAGAGATACTTGATTTGGAGGTCAGGCTTCTAAAATGTTGCGTGTGTTGGTTCTACCTTCTGATTCAGATTGGGAATACTTGCATTTTTCATTCGTCAGGCTCTGAGAATCACATGTCTTTTTAAATCTTTTTCATTTTATTTGTCTTCTAGGTTCGTGCCTCTACAAGCGAAGGCCCCCTGTGAGTCACCAAAAACTGTACAGTTTTTATTCACTCCAAATATTTTAATATATTATCTCTAATCTTTTTAGCCTCACAAAGTTTTCTTATTGTTACCATTTTTAGTCTTTGTTGTTGGCCCTACCACATGTCACATTAGCACACTTTTGTAAGGGTCATGAGGTTCTTTTTGCTAAAAAGCGTGCAATTGTGCCATGTAGTGGTTGTGCAACTTTTTTCATATCACATCACTATCAGACACAGAGTGAGACATGTGGTTGCTCTATGGGGTTTTTCACCAAGCAACTCAAAGGAGTTTTAAGAAGTGTCTGCCATTGTGCCACATGGCTTGAATTTTGTCGGACAAAGTTCTACGGTGTCAGGAATGGCATATTCAAAGAGCATTTCTAGGTGTTGATTTTTTTTACCTTCTCCAAGCGATCTAGATGTTGGTGTCTACTTGATGATGCCTTTGCTACTTGTGGATGATTAGGTCATATTTTTTCCAGTCAGAGTTTTCACGACATCGCATTTTTCTTTGATAGAGAAGATTTTTAGTATCTCCTAGATTTTTAGATCAACAGGTTGTTACACAAATCACCATATGAAAAAGCTCAAATTTTATCGCCCGAATTTTCATAATTTGATTTGATTTTTGTCAGGGCTTTGGGGCAGCATTTTGCCACCCGTTAGGGTTTTTTTGAGGCAATGGAGAGTGCTTTCTGCTTATTTGCTTCCTTTATCTTATTAAAGGGAATTTTTGAGCCTCTCAAGAAAACATTTAGGAGGTGGAAGATTTCTTATAGGATTTTGTTTCCTTGTATTGGTTTTGCAATCGATTTTCATGATAATTATCTGAATCAGTTATTCAACCTTAGCATTTTTTGTATTGTTTTCCAAATCAAGTAATATAAGGAGGAGATGTATTAGACTATTCCTATATGTACTTTATCTTACATTTTATTCTTTGTCCGCACATATTCATGCTATGTGCCATTTTTTATCTTTTGGATATAGTTTTGATAATTAATTCTTAGTTCTAGCTTTTATGTTTTCTAACTTAGATCTATAGTGAATTGGACCATGTTTTGATACTCTTTCATTTCCTATTAAAATTGTGTTAGATCTCACACTGGTATTTGGGAAAAATAATTTTGTAAGGGTTTGAAGCACCATATTTGATTTACCATATTCTATTGAACCTTAATGGTTACTTCCTATGAAAGGATCCAAATGACTTCTTTGTGCTCGTATAGGCCTTATTTTTTCGTTCTCCTTTCAACAATGAAGGGTATGTGGCATTATGTGTTCATTTTATTAGAATTACGAACCTGTCAAGACTTTTAAAATGTTGTAAAACCTTTTTGGTGCATTGCCTTAGTTAAGTTTTATGTTTTGCATTTCCTTCTCCATTTTCCCAAATAGAAAGGAAGAGTCGACTTCTTTAAAAATCCCGGAGGTCATTCAGTAGAACGCAATTGGTTCCCCATCTACTGAATTTCCCATAAGGTTGTTTAGAGAGGCACAAACTTTTATGATCAACACTTATAAAACAAAAAGATCTTGTTCAAATTTGCAGTGGGACCAAATCACGGGTTGCATTCATCTTTTGCCCATTATGTAGTAGGTTTAATAATTTTAAGAAATGTGCTCATGTTTCCAAAACATGAGTGCATTGTGTAATGCAAGTTTGTTATATAATGCAATCAAAGTTTATAATGTCAAAATTTTCTCACCTTTTTTGGTTTGGAAAAGGATTGGATAATGAACCTAAAAGGCTGGGCTCCTAATTTTCCCCCATTTGATGTGTTTTTATACATTCAATAGAATCTTGAACATTGTGGTTTACTCATTTTACAATGATATTTGACAAAATTACCATCAAAATGTCACACATCTTTTTAATTTTCTAACCATTTAATTTTTTTATTTAAAGTACATTCACATATTTATTTTTATTTTCTTTTACAAATGTTTCTATATTCCTCAAATGCATATGTATTGATTCTTCTTTATAAATTTTGATCCAGTTATCAAAATTTGAAAAAAAGAGAGGAAATTGTTCCATGTTTCATTTTTCTCACAACAAAAAAATATATTTTCGATTATGTTTGTATAAATTATATGATGTGCACAGTTGATGCAATTTTTAGGATATATCAAATTTTAAAAATAATTAAAAAAATTCAATAAAAATATAAAAAAAATACACAACTTTTAGTACTCACTCTTAACTATATTTCTACTAAACAGGTTTAAAAAATATTGATTGCAACAAAAAAATAGCGACACTAAACACTATGTTATATTTTATAAAGAAAATAAGAACACTTTTATATGCACACAACATTTGACCCTCTTAAACTTAATCAATTAAAAAAATTAGTAGTTTAGAAAATAGATTCATAAAGTACAAATTTTCTCTTGTCGTATCTTCAAATTTTAAATGCATGCATCTTCAATGCTCATATAAATTTAGATTTAACTAATTTAGAAAAAAATTGACTCCTATTGACATATTTTTTGTCCCCATTATTATTTACTTACCCTAGAGTCTCTTCTTAGATACATCAAACATTGTGACACTCTTAAAACTAACAGTATTATAATCTATTATGTCCTCTTAAAAAAATACACATAATCTCATACTATATTATCTAATCTATATTATATTTTAAAGTTATTTCTTACCCTAGATCTTCATAAACTCTTTAACTATAATAATTATCTTATTTTCAATTAAAAAGTTATTCTCTATGCATTTTTTAATAATAAATATATACACGATTCATTAAAAAGTGGTAATATATATTTAATTACATCATATAAAACCAGAGGTGAGAATATCTGTGTAGTAATGAGAATTATTTTTAATTTTCATTGGACCGTCCCGACTGCCACTAAGCCAATAACGTGTCAGTGGAAAGCTCCAATGAAAACCTAAAAAATGGTGTAAAAATAAACTGAATTAAATTGAAAGCAACTTTTGAACGCAATGATGAGAATATGCCAACGGCGTGACGTTGCCTTCGAAAAGAGACAAATATGAAAAGGAACTGAGATTCCCCTTCTGTGGACCGAAAAATTTCCCTTAAAAGCTATTCATAATTTCGTTCCCTCTGTGACAGACGCTTGCTGGTGACGTCACCGTGTCCCCACGTGCTTTACGGAATCAAACTACGAGATTCGACCTCGTGACCAACTTAATAATGTAAGGCCTACATTCGTTCCAGAGATGCTGGAGTGCGTTTACACCGCCGTCCCGTACATGAATTATTTAAGGAATTTCAGAAGAAAATAAACAAAAATCTGTAGCTCTTCCAATTATGACTGGCCGTTTAAATCCCAGTGGGTGGCCCACCTCCCAAGAGTGGGACCCACCGTGGGCCAGCGGCAATGAACGGCGAGGAATGGGCGGGCTCGACGTGCGATTCTGATCCATGGAAAAATAATTGCCGAAAATGACTCAAATTTCGTGAAAACGCCAGACCCGATTTTTCGTAATATTATTTCGTAATATAGAATGTAGCAGAGAAGGTTAGATGCCTTTGAAACAAGCTGGCACACACCGAAAATAGTACTGCATTCTGTCAAGTGACAGAAATTGCCTGTTAGCGATCGTAAGGGCCCCTGAAGATATACTTTTCGAGATGTGGACATGAGGAATCAATGGCGGGTCCCAGCGACGGTACATGCTTTAACTGTAGTTTGTCCCGTACTACATTTCACCGTCTATTTCTTTTTGCTATACGTGGTGCTCTGGACGGGTGCAGGAATTGTATGTCAGCGGTTGTGGGTGTTCTGCGCTTGGTTTATGAGATGCAATTGAGGTAGGCCTTTCGGGGTTTTATGCTGCAGGCGTTTCGTCTGGTGGAGCGTCTGCAGGGTATGTAGAATTCAAAGGAAATTAGGTATCCTCTGGGAAAGAAGTTTCAAGATTTGGGTTGTTCCAGCCAATCTTTTCTGAGAATTTTTGGGCTCTGTTTTTTATTTTCGGATTCAAAGGATGCATCTGGGAAAGCGACCCCGCCCTCCGCCCGGGTCTCCCATGAGGCGGACCACCAGCATGTCCTTGCTAGCGGAGAAAGAAGTGCAGTCTCATGAGGACCCCTCTAATGGGGTTGCTGAGCAGCGACCCATTAATAGCGTTTGCGCTTTTCGGCCGTCGATCTCGATGACCCCTTTTGCCCATTTTTTCGCTTCCCAGCCGGATTACTTTCTTCAAGCTTGCTCGCTCTGCAAACGGCACCTCAGCCCTGGCAGGGATATTTATATGTACAAGTAAGAACACAATCGAAGATCTATGATTTATATTTATATGTATTGATTTATGGAGATTCAATCAACTGTGTGGTTTTGATTTTTATATCAATTGACATATTTTAGTAACAGTCACATATAAAAGTGAAAAAGAATTTAAGCTAGATCAGTTGTTCTAGTTCAGATTGTTTACTGATTCTTCTTCTGTTCTCTTTTGCTTCAGGGGTGATGCAGCATTCTGCAGCCATGAATGCCGGAACGAGCAGATTATCAGAGATGAACGTATGGAGAAATGTGGTGTGGTGGTAAGGAAGAAGGAAACGGCTTCAACTAACCACCGGCGCCACCAGACAACAGCCAGTGCTAACCAAAATACCCTGGCAGCGGCCTAGTTTTGAACGCCATGCT
>VDFB02330287.1:0-58412 GCA_007258455.2 Sequoia sempervirens
TGCACTTACCCTATTGTTTTTAGATTGTTTTTAGATGGAACTCGGAGGATGAACTTCTAATGAATTGATAAAAGAGATTAATTCATAAGTAAATGGTTAACATTTTGAATTTATCTTGAGCATCTATAGTTGTGAATACTGACAACAGAAAGGTTGACATTTTGATTGAATACCATGGGTCAAAGTGCTTTGATGGTACACAGATTATTAGTTTGTTTTATAGTTGTATATTTTAAATTTAATCTATTTTTCATATTGTGTCCAGTTGTACTAAACCTGGGAAAATTCTGCCATAGTGGTGTTCCTGAACCCTGAACTTGTACTCGTGCCCATACCTGCACCAACAACTTAGATGTTCATCTTTAAAATGGGAATTGTGAACGTAATTTATGCTATTTAGGCATAGGAATTTACTTTCACAAACTGCTCTAATGGGAAGTGCAAAGTATCCTTCCAAGAGAGTATGGTTTGGTCAAGAATTTGAAAGTATAGAAGATAATAATACTGTTGACCAAGACATATTTGATTCTGAAAAATTTACTTTAAGTTCCTTTGTTATAAGAAAAAAGTGCAAAACAAAAAAAACTTATGACGTTAATTATATAGATTTTATATAAAAATAGATAAACTAGTATTATTATCATTCATATATTTTTTATCAAAATAGTTATTAATTTAAATTTAAATATATCATGAATGAATTTTTCAAATTAATAATTATTTTAATAAAAGGTGAATCCATGGAGAGAGTTCAACTTTCATATCTAAAGGCAACACCTTGTAAAAAGTTGGCCACTTGTTTCTACTCTCCACCCAATGCACAAAATGGAGCGCCCAACTATGCTTTGATAATTAATTGCAACTTTATACAAAATAATCAATATATACAATTACAATGCACAGATTGCGTAAGATCTTCCCCTCTGACAGAATAGCAGCATGATCAGAAGCCAGCTTGCTTGCCACCATTGATCATTCTCTCCTCTAAATTCTAATTAATCAACTTATTTGATTAAAGATAATAAGCAGCCCCATTACAAAGGCTTGATCCACTTCCCCTTCCACAATTATATTCAGAATATCATTCCCCAGCATTATATCCGATTTGGCTTCCTTTCGTTTAACCTGCACTTGCACACACTTTTCATCAGTTTCTCAAACTCCAGAGCCTTTCTAATAAATTGAAGAAAGATATGTGTCTTGAAAATACCTGTGCAATGATCTCTCCTGAGGCACTGAATATTGTGCAGGATGACTTGCACGACCCTTCGATCCGGTAATCGCAAAGCTTACTCTTTCTACTTACATTTGCAAATACATTGGCAGTAATTTTTTGAGAATTGAAGCGACTTTAGAAGGCTAAATGCGGGCTTCTCAGACTCCATGAAATCTCCTCTGAACGCGTGCCATCTTTTCCCAACACTCCATCTCTGGTGAATCAAATCTAGATATCAGACATTATAGAAGATAGAAGATTATTGATAGGAAATAAATAATCAAAAGATTGTTTCTAGAATCAATTATCTTTACTTTTTAATCATTTTGAATCACATTCAGTGATTTACTATCAGGAAGAGGTTTACTATCCTCTTTTTTGTGATGAATCATTGAATATGATCTGAAATGTAAGTTCACTATCTTCTTCTTGATGATATACACTGAGTGTGATCTGAAACTTGTTTAAATATTCTTTTTGATGTTGGATCACTGAATATGATCTAAAATTTGGATTAAAAACATAGAAAATTGATTCCACAAACAATCTTTTAAATACCATATAAACTGTAGAAAACTAAAATCTGAAAATAAATAAATGAAAGTAGGACAATACCTTGCGCCTCAATGTGAGAAGAAGCTGGCCTGCATCATCCATGAGAAAAATTTCATTTTTTTGTGTTGGATGCATAATTATACACTCTGAAAACCGGGTTTCCCAACGAATCAAACAGTGAATCCTTTGCCGTTTAGTAAGAGGGATTTCTTTCAAACTGTGAAGACAGTGGACGAGCTTGAGCAAAATTTATGATCAATACAAACATGGGGAGACGAGAAGGGAGAGTCAGGATGAACTTGAGTCATTTTTCTAGATCACAACTTGTCCTGCTTACTATCAGAAAGTCGAAAGAAGAATGGCTTTCAGCACAGAGAACTGTCTGCACTATAGATTGTTAAAACTTAGTCCTACTATTCCCTTTATAAATACCTCTCAGACAGCATTTTGGGTTTTTCTTTTTTTGGCAACTTGGACATTTTCCCTTATTTATCATCATTAAAATCAGGCTGGCAAACCAGCACACTCTAAGCGTTGACTACGCTTAGGTGGCTGCTGTGGGGCAAATCTGTCCCGCCTGCTGTTGGCCTTTTCCGTTCCCGTTCACCTTTAGCAAGCCGTTCCGTTCACTGTTAGCAGGCTGTTTCCGTTCACCGATATAATTCAAATTATTCCCGCGCAGTCCCTTTCGCCACATTCAAAAACAGGCTTCCGACCCCATCAGTTTTCATTTGTCAGTTCCCTCGCGGCTGTGGGAAAATGGGAGCATTGGAACAGAGTATGGACGTCTATCAAAACATAACGAACTAGGGGAAATGCTTTGGTAGACATGTATGCAAAATGTGGAAGCATAGACAGGCACGTTAACTGTTGACAAGATGCCTCAAAGAAATGTGGTCTCGCGGAATGCTATGACTGCAGGATATGCACAAAATGCATTTGTTGAAAAGGGTTTAAAAACTTTCAATCAAATGTAATCGGCATGTGTAATGCAGACTTCGCAATATTCACCAGCACCCTCCCTGCGTGTGCTAAAATGGGAGCTTTGGAACGGGGCATCGACATCCATTACAGGATAAAGGAAAGAGATGTTGCTGCAACTGCCCTGGTAGACATGTATGCAAAAATGTGGAAGCGCAGACAAGGCATGCGAACTGTTTGACCGAATGCCTCAAAAAAATATAGCAGGATATACGCAAAACGGACTTGTTGAAAAGGCTTCAGAAGCTTTCAACCAAATACAACTGGCAGGTGTAAAGCCATACTTTGCAACCTTTGCCAGCATCCTCCCTGTCTGTGCCAAAATGAGAGCTTTCAAACAGGGTATGAACATCCATTAAAGCATAAGGGATAGAGCAATTTTGTCAGATGTTGATGTGGTGGATGTTTTCTTGCTGCCGGCAGATCACATATGAAAACCAGGCCTAGGAGTATTTACAGCAATGTTACTTTTTTATTTGAATCTTAAAAAAAATGTGAGCACATGGTCAGTAGATTGATGAAAGACATGGAATTAAAAAGCTTTTGGGATGTAGTTGGATTGAAGGCCATAAAATGGTATGTGCTTTTTGTGTATGAGACATGACATTAACAAACACAGTAAATTTATGCAAAGTTGGAGAAATTGGTTTGGGAGATGAAGATAATAGGGTATTTTCCAAATGCAAGACACTTAGTGGTGGAGAAAAGAAGGAAAAAAAAAATTTCTCTACCATCATATTGAAAAGTTGTAAAATTCTTTTGATTTTTTAGACATGTTCACTAGAACAACTATTAGACTTGTTAAAACCTTTGAGTATGTGTTAATTGTCATACCACAATGAATTTATCTTCAAGATTGTTGCAATTCCTACTTCTAATGATTAGTTTAGCTGATTTCATGAAGAAGAAATGAACTCACTTGCACACACATTTTACCATGGGTCAATCAAATTCATGAAGATTAATTTCTTGTATGAAGTTATTTTGAAAAGATTTAATTATGATAAACCTTAATATATGGGTTCCTAAGTTGGTTTGTTTATCCTGGAATGGTAAGGAACATTCTCTAATAAAGTTTACACTTATTTATTCCTTGCAACACCATTTCTAATTTAAGATGAAATCAAGGAACTCCTTTGTTGGTGTTTTTACTTTTGAGCATTTACTTTACATATCATTCTTAGGGAAAGAACTCTACTATTCTTCTAATTCTTTAATATATTGATTTTGTTGCCTCTAGAGTCCCTCATTAATAGTTGATTAAAGATTTATATTTTTTCCCTATATTTTTTATGCGATGTCTTTGCCTTGCCCCATTCTAGGTGATGTTGGGGTCTATATAACTAAGTGCAAATTTATCTAAGTTGAGTGCTTCCTTTCTTAATAAAACCATATTTTGACCAACATCTAGATAACTAATCTAAGAATTCATTTAATAAACCCCCTTATTCAAAAAATTTCTTGTTGTAGTGTTTTTTCATTCATTATACTTGTCATGTGCCTAAATATCTCAAACTACAGAAATTTCTAAGTCCCGGGGGTGATTGTGTCTATTTGTAGGCCTTTTAGGTTTATAGCAATATACTTTCCCTCCATTCCTTGAAATCCAACATTTCCTTTTTTGTTCGAGACATTGACTATTTTAGTCTTTTAGACTTCTCATTACCTAGGTACTTTATCATGGCTTTACCCACACTTACACTCCCTACATTGTCTTTTCTGTTGGCCTTAGGATTTTAGGTCTCCATGTAATCATGTTCTTAAGCTATAAGACTAACCCATGATCCTCAATTATTCTCCACTTACACTTTTCCATGCTCTCTCTTTGTTAGCATTGAGTATTCACCATCCTTAATTCCTAATTTGATGATTCACTTTTCCTTTAACTCTCAAAATCTCAAGCTTTTATTATTTTCCCTACTCATTTCCCTCAACCAACTTCCCATTTCCTGTCCTCCTTGTGGAACCCATACTTGTAGGTTTACCCATACCATCATACCCAAAAGGCATAAGGTATGTGGTAAAACCAATATCTAAACCTTGAAAATCTTCCACCTCATTTCCTTTACTCTTTTTTCTTCTAGTGTTTGGTAAAACACATTAATGACCCCTAACTCATTTCTCTTGAGCCATAGAATTTTGGACTTTTATATTTTCCTTTGCCAAAAAGTACATCTATGCAAAATGTGGAAACATAGACAAGGAGCATGAACTATTTTGAGAGCACATTTCTTGCTTATTTACAATGAATTTTATATCTTTATTCTATTCAACATTTCTCCTAACGTTTAACATTCTTTTGTTTTTTGTTATCTATTCTATCTTTTTCTAAAAAATGGTTGCACGAGTTCTATAAGTGTGTCAACATCCTTATATCAAAATTAGACTTTGTTCTTTCTATTAGCAACCTAAGTTTTTCAATAAGGCCCTCCTATTATTTTCAATCAACTAGTTTATGTAGTTTCCACATTTCATTCTTATTATTTTTTAAATATTTTTAAACAATCTTGCTATTCATAAATTTAATTGCTTGTGAATGAACTAATTTCTTATTTTGTTACCATTTCCCAATTGAGTCCCATTTAGATTAAGAGCTTATTATAAGTAAGACATGTTAAACAATCTAACTAGAAAGAAATATAATTTATTTTTTTAGTCTGTATAATTTTTTTGTATATTTTTATTAACTAAACCCATTTATGATAAGTTTCTAGTTGAATCCTATGATAGATAACTAAAAAGTTTTTCCTACATTTTAATTTTGTAGGCTATCTATTTTATATCTTTATTTGTATTGAACTTGATATGAATCCTACCCTTCATTATTTATTCCTTTCTTCATAGATTCAAAAGAAAATTTCTCTCTAAACAACAAAATCCCATTCTAATGTCTGGAAATTATTTAATTGCACTTTTAATTTTGTCCATTCAACAAAATCTTATTTTTGAGTAAACATAATCATAGTCACAACATATGGACATTACCAAAATTAGGTTAGTGCCAATTTACTACACTATTGTCTTTGTCTATTATTTTCATTGAAAAATATTTTTTTTTATATTTTTCTACTCAAATTTTGTATTGTAGACAAGGATGAATCATGTTTGTTCTTCTTTGATATAGATTATTATCCTTCTTTGACCATCCCTTTCCCATACATTATCTCTTATAGGAACCCTCATCTAAACCTATCATGTACATTCCTTCCTCTTCCCTCTTTTATTACCCTTCCTCCATTGTCATCCATCCCACATGATATCATATTCTACATGTCTCACAATGATGACCACTTTGATAATGAACCCCTATTAGATGATGCTACATTTGTCATGCTCAAAAAGTCTGACCACCACTTGTGTCTCCTCCAAAGTAGCCTACCTGATGATGTCACTAATCCTAAATCTCTCCACTTGCATACTCATGATGCAGAGTCTACCCCTTTGCCAAAACACCATTTACAAAACACCAAAACAAAAATCACAAGCAAAATTTTTCCTTTATCCAACATTCAAACAAATAACAACTGCAAGCAAACTTTGGGTTTTTTATAATTTAATTTCAAATTACAATCCGATGGCCTTCCACCTGGCCTCATCTTTTCCACATGTATTCAACTCCTTTGTGCTCTATTAAATCTGCACATTATAACTTCTTTCCTTCTTCCATTTTCCATGTTGTTTCCTCTTCTTCACTACTTCCCAATTACCCGTTGCTCAGCCATATCCCTTTTCAATTTAAATCTAGCTTGAATTTAGATTATGCAATTTATAAATCGGCATATCATATGCAACCCTTTACCCATCGTACTCTCCTCTTTAAGCTTTGTTTCCCTATCAACTGTAGTACATTTGGTTTGATCCTCTTCTAATCAGATGCAACCCTGTATCAAATTGATTCAACCTCAATTGTTTTTTGCATTCCATGTGTAGTCCCATGACATGTTTCATTGCCCCCAAATTTGTTGTACATGATTTAAATTTAAAACATTCAAATGCCATTTTTTTTGTTTACAGGTAAGTTTCAAATTCTGACTTCCCAAATCCTTATGGTACCTCTTCTCATTCTTTCCATAGCTACGCTTTGTTATTGATTTCAATTTTTAACTTTAAAAGAAAAAAATCTAGTCTTAGAAATATTTTAAAGACATCAAATTATAATTATCACTTCTTAATTCTTTTATTTGCCAAGTAATTGCTTCCTAGTGTAGACCATCCTCTTTGCTGCAATTTTTATGCATTATTAATTCTTTGCATACTATAGCATTACATATATGAATCATGACTTAGAGTTAAAAATTAAAAAAATGTCTTTATGAAATGCTCAAAATGAGCTTAGAAGTGAAAAATAAACTTTTAGCGCAGCTTTATGTCAAGAGCTCAAAATTCCTTGAAAACTGGTAGAGAATTGTAATTTGGCATTAAAAAACTTTTTACCAAACCATTTCACCTCAAACCTTATGGGATTTGAAATTTTAAAAATTTGCTAAATCTCCAACCAAAATTGTGAAATGATTAATTCTCTATTACCATCAACTACATATTGTTGGCAAAACAAGGATAGAAAATTGAGAGAGGGGGTAAATCATTTGTCACAGAATATTTAAACTTTTCAAACTTAACTTAATCTCAAATATGATGAATGAACAATAGGCAAATATCATAAACATAGAAGACACCAAGATTCTATGTGGAAACCTTGTTAGAGAAAAACCACGGTGGATATCAGTCCACAATATTATACCCTGCTAAAAGTATAAAGACATATGAATGGGAATGCACATGCATTCAGGTACATTGCCTAGAGCTCACTTGCTCAATTACAAGAGGGTCACTTCCCAAAGAATATTTGGATTAAAACCATTTGAATTTAGAGCTAAAGAGAATAGCATCTGCTAATGCTTGATTCTGGTTCTAGTTAAGCACATGAACCTTCTTCCTCTACTTCACTCTTCTTCACACTCTGCTCTACCTTCAAATGATCTGAACAATATTCACACACAGACTTGTACATACTTTCACACTTCCAAATGATAAAAAAATTGCTCTTATATATCTGCAACATTAGGATTACGGCTTCAAGTAGGCCACAAAGAAATAATAAAATGAATACAAATTGTCGGCCCAAAATAATAGATAATTTTTAATGCGAATCAACCAAGGTTAGCCACAACATAGTGGAGGCCCAAATCAACAACTCCAACATAAAAACACTTCAATTAATTTCTCCTCGAAGATCCACAACACACTTCAACTCCTAGTCAGCCATGAACATGAAAAACATGAACACACAAGAGAAAATATTGGATCACGAGCACAACGATCAATGCAATCATGTAGCATAGATAGATCATGAATTAGAAACATCCACAAACACTATGAAACACCAGAGAGGCATCCAAAACAACTGAACTTACAAAAATCACTTGATGTTCATTCAGGAACACAAACTAAAGTAATAGAAAAACTGTCAAAATACATGTCTTCATAACTTAATCAAATCTTCACACGGATCTTTGAAACTTGACGTGGATAAACTAGATACACTCATCAAGAAACCATTTAGTCCACAACCTCAGACCAACAAATTATTGATCACACCGATAGATTGAACTTCACTTCTCCACTGACAACCTATAGTGCTTCTTATTACAATTTTCTTAATATCCTCGACATATACAACTTACAATATTTTACATCAATGCTAATAGTGTTGAAATCAATGAAAACCACATATCAACAACACAACCACAACATCCAACACATATGACTTCAAACCTTTCACCATTAAATCTAGAATGGAGTTAAAATTCTTCTTGTAAGAAGGTTTACCAAGAAAGCTCACCAATCTTTTGGAACAATTGTTTTTTTGTGTGATGTTGATTGTGTCTATACCCGGATACTCCTACATCAACTCCTGAATAAATATCATCATTACCCATCTTGAGGGGTTGGAGTTATTACAAGGTATATGATATATTATCCATATGAACATATCCCTTTATAGTCTAATTATTGTACCTTCATCCCTCTCTTCTAGCTAAACACTTTTATTTTTCCTACCACTCAATATTACTTCACCTAAATTACCATGCCTATTCCTCATCCAACCCACATTCCTACTATTTATGTCCATCTTTCTCCATTCCTCATTTTAACTATGATCATGTCCTTTTAGGCAACTATTTTACCTCCTACCCCTATGTGCCACCCTCTCAAACCTCACCCTTCACTTATCTTGCTTAATCCTCTCTTACCAATAATTTTTTATTCCCTCTCCTATCCTACCCTTAACCTGACAACACTTGCCACAATCTTATCATAACATGAAAAAAATATTCTCCTACCCTCAACATCCCAACCTGTTATACCATAGGGGATGGAACCTTAAACCTCCTGCACAACATAATATGTTTGGCTATAATAAATCATCCACAAGAACCATATATCATCATGCTAAACATAGAAATACATGTATAATTGGATAAGAGATCCTAAGATAATGTCCAATCCTTTATAGATCAATGTGCTTTGACTATTAGTTTGATAATCAATTCTTAGCTAATATTTTTCTCTATTCATTAAGGAAAAAACCTTATAATGTTTCTACTCTTTATCTACCTATTTTATGGGCTCCTTTATCTCACTTATCTCTTCATGGAATAAATTCAATTCAACATAGGATTGCATGTCATTTTCATCAATGTTACACATTACAATCAAGGAACAAATGAGAAGGTGGTGGATTTTATATTCTATTATCAATTCCTTCTTTCATAGATCTCCTATCTTCTTCTCAACTCTAATATTGAGAGGGTATTATTAAGAATTTTTTCCCAAAGCTTTGCAATCAAAATATCTTGCATAAATATCCAAGTTTTATAACACTTTGTACCACCTTGTATGATTATACATAGGTGATAGATCAATTTAAGTTTATCTCTTCTTTAACCTTGATGCCTCTATTTCTTTAACCCTTTCATCTTCTCAACAAACCAATAATTCTACAAATAATAACACCAATAACTTATAATTTTCTTATTAATCCAACCCTAATTATAGTTAACTAAACTAATTGAATATGCCTTACTCCTCGTCATCATCTAAACTTACTATCTCCCTTCATTCACAAGATAACTCTAATTGGATGAAGCTATAAAAATACCAATTTTGTCTTTCACATGAGTTTCATTCCAATTTAACCTTATCCAACTTCATCCTATCCAAACCTTTAATCCCAACCTCTTATTCTACCAATTTTTTCAATTTTTTTTAGTTTATAGACTTATTTTATGATGAACATACGTTACTATTATCCTCTTCTTTTTTATTTTTCTTAATTAGCTCTTTGGACTTCCTTATCACCAAATTATGTTCCCCTTTACCTAAATATTATTTTTCATCTTCACTCTCATAAGATTATCCTAGGATATCCTTCTATTAATCCAACACTAGTAATTACTGAAGTTCCTTTTCTCTTTTCTTAAGTTTGTACATGGCCTTTTTGTTGGCAGATGGTTAGCGCTCCCCTTGGGATTCACGACATGGACTAATCACCTCCCGTGGATCCGTTAACTTTAGCAGTTGTATCGAGCATTGATAGGTTGATCTTTTGGTGTAATGACAACTATGGGGCTAACAATTGGTATCAGAGCCAAAGGTTTTAGGTTCAAATCCCCTCGGATAACATTGAGGGGGAGATTATTGGTAGATGGTCAGCACTCCCCTCGGGATTCATGACATGGACAAATCACCTCCAGTGGATCTGTTAACTTTGGCAGTTGTATTAGGCATTGATAGGTCGATCTTTTGGTGCAACGACAACCGTGGGGCCAATACTTTTTTCTTGATTTTTCCCTTTTTCCCTTTGTATTAGTTTTCTAATTTCTATTTTTTCAATGAGGATTCTCCTATTCTACTTTTGTTTTCTATATTTGATTTCTCACATTGTCAAACATTTTCTCCTCTACTTTAGTTATTCACCTTTTAATCATGATGCTAACACATTCTTATAGAACTATTAAATTTGGGAGAATTATAAATATCACGTGATTTATCGTCACAAAAATCACATGTGGATTTTCCTCCTTTTTTTCTTCTACACTAATCAAAATAATGTCCTAGCTTACCATAGTTATAACATGCTAATATTTTTTTCCTTCCTTTTTCTCTAGTACCTCTATTAGTATTGTGGTAGCCTCCCCTACCATCTCATTCTCAATAGTTATTATGATAACTCATGGCATGTCCTATAACTTGAGATTGTATTACTAGGGTAAACCCACAATAGTGGGTTTACAATTTTGAATGAAGAAAAATTAGAAATCATCAATCAAAATTTAAAATGGTTTGCCCTTCTAATGAAGGGGGTTTGAATGAACCACCCCCCTTCTAATGAACCCCCCCCCTTCTAATGAACCCCCCTCCCTTCTAATGAACCCCATTTTGCACCATATAAGGGGGGTTCGAATGAACCCCCCTTCTAATGAACCCCCTTTTTTCACCTTCCCCTCCACCATTTCAAAATTTATGCATTTTTTTGACTATCGAAGCTTGGGAAGGAGGTGCAAATGGAGTCAACTTGATAAACCAAGTTGGATGATTGTAGAGATTGAAACATGCTTTCCAACACTATAAATTTAATATATTTTTTTTTATATTATATTTTATTTTTTAGTTTTACTTGAACATAGGTTTTTCACTGAACATCAAGTTTAGTGAAAAATCATTGTGGAAAAATATTAAATTTGAGAATTTTTTTTTGAAAAATATATACGCCCTAGGTATTGGTGTCCTCGTTCTAACAAAAAAAAAAATGAATTTCAATACATACCAAAAAAGTTATGCGTGCCGAAGTGCACCTATGTCTAAATTGTGTAAATGTTTTGACTTCAAAACTTAATTAAAAAAAAAAATTTCAACAAAATGTTATGAAACAAAATGAAACCAATAGATACCAGTGTTAGCAACCTAAATTAAAAAGAATCAAAATTTTATCCTTTGTAGAAAAAAAGTTATGCGTGTCGAAGTACATCATCACTTTTTAAAAATGTTGTTTACTATTAAAAACTAGTTATCAAAGGAGGCACAAAAAAAAACAATTTAATTCAATTTTTTTTTTAAAAAATATTTAAAATCTGAAAAAATCTCACAAATCACTAGTTTACATCATTTTCAAATTCCTAATATTTACCAACTATAGTGTCGAGAAAAGTGAATTTTTTTTTGAAAATCTTGATTTGAGTGTCAAGTTTGGCCAAAAGTGTAACCCATTATTGTGGGATGACCCACCATATATAGTTTATATTGTTAGGTGGTCTTATACTTTTCTCAATTGAAGTTCCCACTAGCCATGTACCAAATAAAAATTGAATCCTCTTATAGCTAAACCCTATGCTCTCTCCATACCTATATCAAAAAATGCTTCCCTAGTAAATCTATAAACCATTGGTTCATATTCATATTCTTCATGAAGTAACATTGGACACCTATTTGTGTCATGTTTGTCCCACTTTATACTTTAAAATATATTTTTACTATCTTTCTAGAGGATTTCTCAATTTCTAGTGTGGTCAAACATCCATTCCTTAGATGATCTTTCCTATTGTTATTTTAAAACCAAAATTTACTTCTTGTAGGTGGGGGAGAAGTCTCAACTTTCTCACCTTTCATCATAATTTCTTACTAAACAACATTACACTTTCCAATTCTAATTTAAAATTATCAATTTCATCCTTTCCCACTAAATCATTATCCCATATATTCGAATAAGATTCTATTATGTTGATAAATTCTACTACATCCTTATACGAAGAGGAAATATTTTCATCTACTTTTGCTATAATGTGAGAGCTTAACCCTAAAATAAAACACTCAATTCATTTCTCTTATGTCAAGGTTTCTTCTAGTTTTCTAACCACACTTTTAAATAATTGTTCATAATATTTTACTAATTCCTCCTTGGTTTTTGTCATCTTCCATATTTATTTATTTTTATTTTTTTCATACTTTAGGTGAGTGCAAATTTTTCAAAAATAAGTTACTCAATTATTTCCATTTTTTATCATGCTCAGGGTGTTCTTTAATGCACCATCTCAGTACTTCATCATTGAGGGTCTCCACAAAATTATATAATTGGGTTTAGTCATTATCAATTCCAACCCCACTCCAATGAAAGTTCAAGGTAAAGAGATGTTCAATAACATCCTTGGTCTATTTACCAAAAATAGGGAGCTTAATTTTATGTGCATCTATATTTGGATTATCCTTTCTCCTAATCTATTCTCTACTATTGGATTTCTTTCTATCTTTTTATCATGGCCTCTTTGCCTAGTTTCACTCTTTTTCTACTTGACCAGAGTCCTTTCTCTACCATTATCTCTTGGGAATTGAACATCTAAGAACTCAATTCCTAATATCCGTGACAAATCTCATACACAGTTGCCTCTTGATAATGTTTTTCTAACCCAATTAAGGATTCACTACCTAATGGACTCTTTAGAAATTCTTCTTGATTTTGACAACATGGGAAGTGACTCTTAGTCCATGAGGATCATCTCCTCATAGTGTCTCTTTAGCTTGGGGAATGTGATGGTTGATAACACATCGTTAGTAATTGATTTATCTTTAATTTTCTTTGAGTTGCTTTATTCCTCAACCTAGGAATTGCTCTCATGTATCATCTCTAAAATTTCCTTGGAAAACTCTAAATTTTTGGTGACTTCTTTACTCTATTGCTAAATATTCTCTCATCTTCTTCACCAATTAACAACTGCTTTAATTCCTCCCTTATTTATTTTACCCTCTTCCCCATAGCAACCACATCTATAGTATATCCCTACAAATAAGGTCAAACTTCTCTAAGTTCATTGTTGCCTTATATTCTTTCAATTGCCTTATCATTTTAATTATATTTTACTCTATAGATCTAATTTAGGTTATAAACCAATCTATTTCTTCAATATTCATCAATGTCATGTCCATTGAGGATCTACCTATCTCAATAGTAGGGTTTTTATCAAGTGCATCCCTCTTGATACACTCTCTTGATGCTTCTCACACTTTTCTAACCTTTTCCATTATCTTTACTCTTAGTCCTAGGATTGTTTCAATGTTCTTGCTTCTTCCTTCTTTTCTATCATGATCATTAAATTCTCTTCAAAACCTATCTTGATCTAACTAATAAATTATTTCTCTCTTATTACCAAAATTTTCCATAAATATTTACTTGATTTAATTTATCCATCCTTAACTCCTTCCTTTTAATACCTTAATTTATCAAGTGGTAGTACAAGACACCTAATAGTACCACAACTTGCTTTCTAATACCTAAAATGATTTCATTTCCTCTTCATGGAATCACTTAAACTAATCATTAGAAGTAGAAATTGTAACAATCTTGGAGATAAATTTCATTACAGTGTGACAATTAACACATATTCGAAGGTTCTTAACAATTCTAATAGTTGTTCTAGCAAGCATGTCTAGAAAACAGAAAAAAAAAACATTGACAACTTTTCACTATGGTGGTAGAGAAATAATTTTTTTCCTCTTTTTCCACACCACTAAGTGTCTTGCATTTGGAAAATACACTATTATCTTGATCTCCCAAACCAATTTCTCCAACTTTACATAAATTTATTGTGTTTGTGAATGTCATATCTCCTACACAAAATGCACATACCATTTTATGGCCTTCAATCCAACTACATTCGGGAAGCTTTTTAATTCCATATATTTCATCAATCTACTTACCATGTGCTCACATATTTTTAAAGATTCAAATAAAAAAGAACATTGCTGTAAATACTCCTAGGCCTGGTTTTCATATGTGATTTGCAGGCAGCAAGAAAATAGATCCACACATCCACCACATCAATGTCTGACAAAATTGCTCTATCCTTTATGCTTTAATGGATTTTCATACCCTGTTCGAAAGCTCCCATTTTGGGATAGACAGGGAGGATGCTGGTAAAGGTTACGAAGTTTGGCTTTGCACTTGCCAGTTGTATTTGGTCGAAAGCTTCTGAAGCCTTTTCAACAAGTCCCTTTTGTGTATATCCTGCTATCATGGCATTTAATGAGACCACATTTTTTTGAGGCATTTGGTCAAACAGTTCGCATGCCTTGTCTATGCTTCCACATTTTGCATAAATGGCTACCAGGGCAGTTGCAGCAACATCTCCTCTTTCCTTTATCCCGTAATGGATGTCGATGCCCCGTTCCAAAGCTCCCATTTTAGCACACGCAAGGAGGGTGCTGGTGAAGATTGTGAAGTCTGCATTCCACATGCCGATTACATTTGATTGAAAGTTTTTAAACCCTTTTCAACAAATGCATTTTGTGCATATCCTGCAGACATAGCATTCCGCGAGACCACATTTCTTTGAGGCATCTTGCCAACAGTTAACGTGCCTGTCTAAGCTTCCACATTTTGCATACATGTCTACCAAAGCATTTCCCCTAGTTCGTTATGTTTTGATTGACGTACATACTCTGTTCCAATGCTTCCATTTTCGCACAGCCGCGAGGGAACTGACAAATGAAAACTGATGGGGTCAGAAGCTTGTTTTTGAATGTGGCGAAAGGGACTACGCGGGAATAATTTGAATTATAACGGTGAACGGAAACGGCCTGCTAAGGTGAACGGGACAACTTGCTAAAGGTGAACGGGAATGACAAAGGCAAACGGAAGGCGGGACGGATTAGTTGGGCCCCACAGTAGCCATCTAAGCGTAGTCAACGCTTAGAGTGTGCTGGTTAAGCCAGCCCCTGCTCTACCACATGCCCGTAGATTTTACAGGCTCTGATACCATATGAAGGTGCAAAAAAACTTGATGTTCATTATTCGAAATACCAGGTGCATATATAGAAGGAAGCGATTGAGAAACAGATACATTTAGTTAACTGTATATCCGCCATGCAATGCAATGTAATACGTTATTTTCCAATCCGCCATGCAATGCAATGTAATACGTTATTTCCCAACACATTAATCATGTTAAACCAATGGATGTAATCTTCTTGAATGGTGATAGTGTACTATATGTATGGCTAAATATTTATGGGGCTTAACTTGGATGATTGTGTATAGCAAGAATATACACTTTATGAATACAAGGAAATATATTCTATTAATTTAAACCAAATAAGAATTACATAACCATTGCTATCGGTCTAATGTTGATACTACAAGTTAATAGTAAACCAACTTTAGAAATTAAATCAAGCTAAGATGGCTAAAATATTTAAACTAAAATAGTTAAAGTGTGGCTATAGTTCATCTTAAGTGGGCCCTTGCTGAGTCAACTATACCACTCATTTTAAAAAAAAAACCTAACTAAATCAAGTTCTTTTATAACTCATCACATAAGATTAAATAATATGGAAAGTTGTCTTCAATTAGATACTCAAAAAATTAACACAAATTTATAGGATTTTTTTTTTCTCTCTAGATATGTTAGATCTTTAAAATATATGCTAACTCTTGATTCCAAAAACTTATTGGACTTTTTAAAACTAGGCCTATATTTGTCTACTCACTCACTGCCATATTGGAGGATTGCCTTATTTTAGAAATAAAAATGAAACTAGAAGACTAAGTGTAGTTAAGCATGAAGAAGAAAATTCCTAATACAAAATTCCAACTATCGCATGGAAGCAATGAGTTTATTAAAAGAACAAAGATGAAAAAATTGTCATCATGTCTTCCACCTATTGGACACTTTCTTATGTTTTGGTTTTTCTCATGCCTATACACTAAGTGCTTAATTTAGAGGTTGTATATATATTTAAAAGTTTTGAGGGTACAATTATGCTACCAATTTTTTTTCAACAATCTATTGATTTTTATGTTTGTTATCTCGATAATACATTTGATTCTACTTTGGAGGCTATATTTTTTCCTAAAAGAATTTTCCTAGGGTAATATTTTATCAACTTTTTTTTTGTGAGTTGCATGTCAATTACATGTCCTTCTATGTTAATGCATGCTAATGCATGTGTTATTTTATTATCTAGAATTCTTATATCTATGTCTCTCTATACTATCTCTCCTCATAGATTAGTGTAGGAAGCATTTACAACATCACAACCTCCTATCAATTTTTTGATCCCTTTTAATTTCAAAATAACTCTATTGTTAGATGACACCCCTATAGTATCATGCTAATATTTTCTAATCAAGCACCTAGTTTTATTATTTAACTTCATGACAGACCTTGGGAATCTACCTTTAAAATCCCAACATTGTTTGATTTAGAAATCCATAATTTTTCTACCTTAAAAGGATAGGCATGAAAGTTACGGTTTCATGCAAATGGAAAGAAATATATTATTTATCTTAAAATTGATGAATGTGGGTTAGTGTATGGAGTTGAGGAGAAAAAATGAGGAAGCAATTTTTTTAAATGATTTATAAAAAAACCCAAATGTATCGCCAAACTCAAATATCTAAGACTTGCCAAATATTTGTTCCTTTCTATATATTTGAGGGTCTAGATATTTGGTCATGATTCATTCCTCCTAGGAATAGGTTTTCAATCCTAACCAAATATCTAATCTAGGTAGATATCTAGTCTTACTCATAAAACCATGTACTTCACATGCAGTATTATCTATTGCCTCTATGAATATGTAGGATATGCTCACTTATATACATATATTTGTTTATGAGAACTTTTTTGTGCTCCAAAATAATGTTTGGGGATTGCTCAAAGGCAAAAGTTTGATGACCTTGAATACACACATGCATATAATGATTCAATATGTATGATTTTTTATTTGATGCTTGCTAATTAAATAATATAGTGTGCTTTTTATGTGTGAACCTTGATTTCTCTCAATGATGCTTGATACTTCAATTTAAAAATAACCTACGAGATGCCTATAAATACAAGTCCTTGGTCATTCAACTCGAGATATCTGATATAGGTTAAAAAGATAATGATCATATTTTAGAAATGTCAAACTCGAAAATGAAAATCTTTAATTTTAAAAAAAAATACAATGTATCATATATTTAAAAGAAAAATGCTATAAATGATTAATAGTAAATGTCAAAGTTGATTAACTAATATAAATTAATAGAATTAACACGAATGCCAATTTAATTGAATTAAAAATTATAATTATACGTTTACATAATGTCTAAATAAGTAACTAACTTACGTATGGGAGGTACCTTTCATGTGAATTGATCGCATGTTTTAGGAGTGAGATTCAAAATAGAAGTTCCATTCAAAGGATACTTTTCACGTGCATTCATCGACTCTGTCCCATACGCATTCAAAATAAAAATTCAACATTCTTTATAGAATGTGGACCACAGTGGATGATCAACCCCGCCGCCTCTCAATCTTCAAAATTACAATTGCACTTTGTGAGTTGTTCAACGCATATGCACACATCCATTTGACAGTCGTATCTTGAACGCATGCCCAAATACGGTGTTCTTCATAAGAGAAGTATAATTGTAAAGAACTACCTTTTTATCCTCCCTCTATGGGTATAATTCTATATGGATATAATTGTAAAGAACTACTCTCTTCTCCTCTCTGGGTACAAATCTCTGTACATGAATTAACTGTGCCAGCTGTGGCGTGTTCAGTTTCCAATGCTTAATCCCATTACACACGAGGATTGCGTGGTTCTAATGATTGTCAATAAGCCCAAAACTCTGTCTCAGAGGTATTTATAAAGGGATGTGCAGGGCTAACAATCTATAGTGTAGACAGTCCTCGCTTTTGATAGCTTTTCTTTTTTCAACTTTGTGATAATAAGCAGGAAAAGCTGTGATCTTAAAAAATGACTCAAGTTTATCCCGAGTCTCCCTCCTCGTCTCCCCATGTTTGTATTGATCATAAATTTTGTTCAACCTCGTCTACTGTCTTCACAGTTTGGAAGAAATCCCTCTTACTAAATGGCGAAGGATTCACTGTGTTCGATTCGTTGGGAAATCTGGTCTTCAGAGTGGACAATTATGCATCTAACCCAAAAAATGAAGTGCTTCTCATGGATGAAGTAGGCCACCTTCTTCTCACATTGAGGCGCAAGGTATTCTTTGGTTTTAATTTAGTTATTTTTTGGTATTATTTTTTCACAGTTCATTTAGTATTTAGAAGATTGCTTTTGAAATAAATTGTGCATGTTCTTTAATCGATATTCTATCACACACTCTGTTCCATCATCATCAGAAAGAAGATAGTAAACTTTTTTGATGAAGGATCACTGAATGATTCGAAAGGTCGATTAAAAAACATACAGAGTTGATTTGAGAATGCATAATCAGGAAGAAGATGTAAAAACATTTTGACACACTTTGTTCTATCATCAAAAAGAAGATAGTAAACCTCTTTCTGATGATGGATCACCGAATGATCTGAAAGACCAATTAAAAAACATACAGAGTTGATTTCAGAATCCATAATCAGGAAGTAGATAGTGAACCTCTTCCTGATGATAAAATCACTAACGTTAATTAAAACCATACAGAATAGATTCTAGAAACAATCTTTTGATTATTTATTTCTGATCAGCTTCATCTATATAATATCTGACATCTAGATTTGATTCACCAGAGATGGACTGTGGGGAAAAGATGGGAAGCATTCAGAGGAGATCCCGTGGAATCTGAGAAGCCCGCATTTAGCCTTTTAAAGTCGCTTCAATTCTCAAACAAGATTACTGCCAATGTATTTGCAAATGGAAGCAGAAAAAGTAAGCTTTGCGATTATCAGATCGAAGGGTCGTGCAAGGCATCGTGCACAATATTCAGTGCCTCAGGAGAGATAATTGCACAGGTATTTTCAGGAGACAATATTTCTTCAATTTATTAGAATGGTTTTGGAGTTTGAGGAAGTGATGGAAAGTGTGTGCAAGTGCAGGTTAAACGAAAGGAAGCCAAATCGGATATAATGCTGGGGAATGATATTCTGAATCTGGTCGTGGAAGGGGGAGTGGATCAGGCCTTTGTAATGGGGCTGCTTATTATCTTTAATCAGATAAGTTGATTTATTAAAATTTACAGGAGAGAAAGATCAATGGTGAGAAGCAAGCTGGGTTCTTCTGGGGCTGCCTACTCTGTCAGAGGGGAAGAACTAACGCATTCTGTGCATTGTAATTGTATTATATTGATTATTTTGTATAAAATTGCAATTAATTATCGAAGCATAGTTGGGTGCTACATTTTGTGCATTGGGTGGAGAGTAGAAACAAGTGGCCAACTTTTTCCTCCGTGTTGTCTTTAGGTTGGAAAATTGAACTTTCTACGTGAATTGATTAATGATTATTTTGATAAAAAATTATATTGAATAAGATAATAATAACAATGCTACAAAGAATTAAAATATATAATATAAAATAAACAAAAGAGATGATAAGTGTATTGTAGACATGCAAATAATTCTAATCGATATTGTACATCTAATTTGGATTAATTAACATCAATTCTCCTATTAATCAAATAAAACAATTTATTGGATTAATTCACTAATTTTTATCTAATTTAATTAAATAAATCAAATTATTTAATTAAGTCCCCTAAAGTCCTCTTATCTGTTTTAATAAATCAAATTATCTAAATCAAATGTCATAAACCCTTAATTCCTCCTAATTGATTAATTCTGGATTAATTAACTCCTAATCATCATTACCCATTCTCTAGCTTTTGACTCAACCTTGGTCAAACTCAACCCCTGATTAACCAACCAACTTGCACATGAAAATAATTTATTTTAATTAACTAATTACCCTATTTTCCCTCACAAAAACATATTCTTTGAGAATATTCCTTCGATAACTCCACTTTTTGACTTTCTTATCCAAACATTTAATCCTCTTACACTCTCAACCATATGCATTAATCTCTCTTACATCCTCACCCACATTCACTTACATTTTCAACCACATTCATTTATTTCTTCTTACATCCTCTTTTATTCCTCTTACATCCTATTTTCTCACACATTTCCTAAAATGTGCTCCAACTTCAACCATTAGCCTTGTGACAAGTGTCACAATCTTATTGGCTCTCCTTTAGTCCCACATTCCTCCAATCTCTTCATTTTTCAACCCTTCAACCCTATTTATAGAGGGATTCTCTATGAAGAATGGATCCACTTTTTTTTTTATATTGAATATGGATCCACTTCGTTATGCAAAGTCATTATCCTCCAATTGCTATCATTATCTTTTAAGGCAATTGGACTTTATCACATCTTGAAAGCTTTATCAAAGGGGGTGGGAAAGGGAATTCTTTCTACATCAAAGGATCACCACTCCCACTATGGGATATGGTTTGATATGCTTTTTATGCTTTCATTTGGCCTCTTTGTTTTCTTATCATCTTGTTTGAATATTTAGCACGTGATCAAGTATTTCATAGGAATGCTTTATTTGTTTTGTTTAAAGTGACTAATGATACTACTATTTTTCATTGTTCGAGCAAATGCAGGTTTAGTGTTGAAATTTTGGCGCCCACCATGGTATCATAAATTATCTTTGCATTTGTTATGCATTGGCTCTCTAATATGATTTTGTATAGCTTTTTGCTAATGCTAATATTATATGTATTTACGCTTTTATTTACAGTATGTATAGCTTCTTGGCATGCAACACTTTGAAGTCCAATACCGTATTGGGTAAGCCAAATCTTTTGCACCATTGGAGAGATAGACATGTTGTCTTTTATTTGCTATTCTTTGGTTTTAGATTACGCTGCCACTAGTTTTAGATTTATTTTCACTTTGCATTGATTAGATATTACAATAGTATCTTGATAGGAAGCAGACAGAAATATTGCCAATTAGATATCATTTTTTAATTTTCATTGACTGCACATTTGTTGAAATTGATTTTCTTTCTGCTATTTATTTGAGAATTTGGGATGCTATTCATTGTCTCTATAGCAATCAATTCTTGCATGCTTGGCTTTTATCTCACAATCCTCATTTGCACATATTTTCTTTAGGTAGAGGCCACAACCTAGAGGTTTATCCTTTCATTTGTTAATGTGCTTCAGGCGTCATGTCAGATAGTTTCATGCCTTGTCTACGTTTCTACTAATCACATCATTGTCCCTCCTCATCACTTGCTTCATGTACAACTTCCTATTGCCGCCCTCCATCGTGACAATCAATAGAATATACATCGATATATAATCTCTTCTATCTACAACTACTTTGAGCAGTTGTAGCTTATATCAGCAACGAACATGTTGTTAAGCAACACATTTTAGTATTATGTATTTAGGGACATATGAATGATGACATCACCATGTAAACTATCATTGACATGCTCGATCAAAATAATTGACTTACTAAATTTGTATGTCTCTATCAAACACCAACATTTCGAAAGAATTATAACTCCGTATTATATTTCAAGAAGCAATATGCCCATATATTTCTTGAAGTAGAATTGGCCTCCTTTAATGGATTAAACACGTAGTCAATTTTTGTAAAACAATGAATCGAGACTTAGAGATGGTTGCATTGCAAACATAGGTTTTCATTTCAAAATCTTCCAAGTGCTTAAGGATTTGAGGTTGTTTCTTATGAAGGTCTTCTAGAGACAACAATATGTTTATCTCTTCAAATCTTTCAAGTTCTTAAGGAATTCAAATTGTTTCTTATAGAGCAAGTTTATTAGCATTTATCCCATACTCAAAATTGTATAAATTAGCTCGTAAGAGGTGTCTTGAATCCTACTTCATGTCAGCCCAACATGTTTTTGTTCCCTCCATTTGGGTGGTGCGAATTTAATGGATAAATTCGGTGGTGTTACTCTTTTTCATTTAAATGGTCGATGATGTCATTTTCTGTGAAAGTAATCAAACATGGAGTCAAACATTTAATTTATTCAAAAAATAAAGTTGTAAACAACGTAAGAGGAACTGTTGTTAGGTTTCAATAAGAAAGTTGTGATTATACTTTAAACTGTGGTATGAGTTTCAAGCTTTGGGTGCTTCGTACAGGTTGTTACATGAATGCCAAATTACTGATATACCCTAATATGCATTTTATCTTTGCCTAGGCATGTTCTATGTTCTCAGAGTGTGTTTTTTTTCTCTGTCTATCAATTTCACACCCTTAAAGTCTTCACTCTTCCTATCAATCTTAGGTGTCTACACTCTCTTAGGTCTGTCATCTTCACTTGGTCCACAAGTCAATTCTCAAACTCCATTGACTACTAGTATTTAATGATGTGATTTAAGTGTCTTTGTATTTAATAATGTGAATTAAGTGCAAATTTCAGTGTCTCTATATTTAATAATGTGATTTAAGTGCAAATTTAAGTGTCTCTGTATTTAATAATGCGATTCAATATCTGTTGGCTACATTGCCAAAGGAGTACTTTCTATGGTTTTATGACTTGAGGATGTGTGAGATACAAGCAAGCTTTATTGTGGAATGAAGTTAAACATTTCCCATCAAATTCTTGAAGGAATCAAGCATAACATCTATATCATTATCTGCACCCAAAATCCCCAAAGGATAGCTTTCTATTTATTTGATTATTGATTCCTTGAAATATCATACTTCTTATTTGTGATAACTTTGTATTGTTTACAGTGGCATAAATAATTAGTGGCATTAGAATTAAGCAATAACAAGCAGATTTGAGTGAAAAAAGAAGTGGGCATTCAACTTGAAAAAGCATTTTTAAATGCTTATTTTAATAGTCTAGAGCATCCATTTGCTGCTTTTATTTTCTATTTTAGACTAACTAGCTTTATTTTAGGTTTAAAATTGACCATTGATTTGATCTTTTCAAGTTGGTTAAAATTGAACTTAGAAATTTACTAGACATTGCTTTATGGGATAAAACTAAACAAAACAACTCACACTCAATTTTTGGTGCTTAAAATGGACTCACCTTTATGTTGAGGATTAAAAAGAACTTGTGCCTTCTTTGTTTTGTGATTTTTGCAATTCTTGTCACTTTAATGCGTATGCACTTCTCTTGTGCCACTCAACAATCTTGAGAATCAAAGGAATTCCTTCAGAATTGGTTGTCTAAATCACTCACATATTTCAATTTGGATCTAAAATTGAACCCCATCCCAGTGTGAGAAAATACATTGTGTGTGTTCCCTCATTGTGCTTCACACAATCTGGGTGGTCGAACTACAAATTTACTCCCTTGCTTTTGTTTATCTTTAGAGGGGCCTACCTAAGAGACACATCTGAAAGGAGAACTTGAAGGTGACTCCTACTGGTTTTTCACTCAGGCCGATACATATAAATGGATAAGACTAAACTGTCAAGTCCTCATGGTATGTAGGCCTTAGCTGTATAGTGTCCTTCATAATGGGGTACTACCGTGAAATGTATAAGAGTCCCTAGTAGGATTGATTAAAGCCTTTAGTGGCTCATTGGATGCTTGCAAGGAGCCATGTCCTTGAGTATCCGAACTAAGAACCAACTTGTTTAGTGACCAAAAACCTTTATGCTTGCTAGTGTAGGAATGATTGTTCTGAAGTCAGCCCACATTTGTACTATTCAAAGTAGAAAGAAACAAATCCTTAGGATATCTGGATCTTGAAGATTTTGAGATTTTGTGGTCTTGAGAAGTGTGTGTTGTGAAGGAGAGTTAATGACACCAAATCTCTAACTGTTCACTTTGTCTTAGTGTTTGGAGAAATCTGAGTGGGGACTCAACATGTAGTATCTTTGCAGCCTAGGATTGTACAATTTACAAGTCAGTTGAACACATTTCTTGAATCTAAAACATTGAAAACAAACATTTAACAAATCATCAAAATTTTAAACCCTTTGGAAAGAGTGAATATCTTTGAAGGGTCCAATTATTGCTACTTGTCCCTAGGGATTTTATCCTTAGAGGCTTCTAAATATTTGGGCTCATATCTCAATTCACTCTCTTCAAAATCAACCTAGTGAAACTATGGCCTTGGCTCTTTGATTTTCACATAATGGACCATGTGGAATGAAATGGAGCTTAGAAATAGACATTTAGTTTGAAATTTAAGCAAGACAAGTGGATGTGGTAAAATTAATTCATTAACCAAGATTAAATCAATTGAACCCCACACATGTGCTTGTTTATCTTTTGTCTTATGGTCTTCCAAGCAAACATTGATCTTTTGGTTTGAAATACTCATAGGGTAAAGCATGTTCTTCAACACCTTGGTCTTGTAAAAAAGTTCTTCTAGGTTAATCTAGGGTCAAAAAAAAAAATTCATCCATCCCCAAAACATCTATCAAAATCCATCGCACAAACAACTTTTAGAGCTTTGGAAAAAATCAAAATTCTAGACTTTGGTTAATCCTTAAAACACATCAAAATCACCTTGTTTAGTTAGGAGTGTGAGAATTCATCCTTTCTCATACCTCTAGTTAAATTGTTACCCCTTTGAACAAGTTTTTCCTAAGATCACATGTCCATCTAAGGATTCACAAGTTCATTATCCAATCAAAACCTACGTCTAGTATTGACCAAAGTTCTTAAAAGTTCAAACACCCATATCACTCACCCTTTCATCTTTCATCTCATCATTGGTCCTAAATTTGTTAGAGGTCAACAAGGTCAAAAAACAAGAAAAACATGGAATATATTTAACTTGATTCATACATCATGAGTGATCTAAGTCAACAAAACTATCAAATCCTTACAATACCAATTGATTAGTAAAAATTACATTTATACAATCCATACATGGGATCATTATCTCATACAAACCTCAATGATACAACAAATGTGAGTATTCCCAATCTAAATTTTGGAACACCTTTCCCTATGGTAGATTTAAATCAAATTCAAAACTTACAAATCTATCAACCAAGTGATCAATGCATGAATCTTCAACAAAACAACATTATCCCACCAAATCAATACATGCCAAATGTGAATATACCAAATACAAGCTTACCAAACATGAACATATAAAATCCACACTTTGTGAACTATGGGATAGATATGTTTGCAAATCATACCAATGTTGCTCAAAGTCCAAACAATATGTTAACAACTCAATGTATTGATCCAAGTCAAGGCAACACCATGCAAAATCAAGGTTACCTAAATCAAAGTAATGTGATTCCCAACCACAAAAATGTTCAGCGTCAACCTATAATGCAAAATCTAAACATCATCCCGAATCATTCATTATCTAAAATCAATTTCTGCATGATCCCATAAAAATACCACAAGTGTATATATTCCAAATATTCTTGACCAACAACCAAATAAACTATATCAAGTGTGTCAAAATCAAAATCAAGATCCAATTTTGTGACATAAAATTGCTTCACTTACCAAAATAGTTGATTTATTGCACCAAGAGACATCTCCACCCAAAAATATACACACTCCCCCTTAGGTTAAACCATGTCATCAAAACATTGAGTTGTCTGCACAACCTCATCAAGAAGAATATCCACAATGTTAAGAGGTTGGATATCAAGATCAACAACATCAACAACAAGTCCAATCACCACATCTCCAAAATCAATCACCACAAGGTCAATTTAAACAAGTACAAATATCGCAAGGTAACAAACGTGAATACACTCATTTGGGAGAGCCAATTGAATCAACATTAAAAAGCTAGTTAATGCAAAACTCATCACTCTTCCAAAAGTAAGTGCTTTCAACTCTATCATAAAATTTTCTTGGAATAAGGGTAGAGTTTATTGTGAGTATCATATAGAGAAAATCTTCACAAAACATCAAATTGTATTTGACTAAAAAATCTCATCCAAGACCTTCTTGATCAAAGAGAAATAACTGTTGAGGACAATGATCAAGATTCAACCACTAATGATAGTAGTGACAATCTCTTTACTGCAACTGTTGAGGATAATGATCAAGACTTATCCATGAATGAGCACCTTTCTACCTCATGCAATGACCAAATCAACATACATCAAGAGTCACTTTTCAATCAAGATCAAAATCCACCAACAATATCCAACAATGATCCAATTCAAGAAATGTTAACATCATTTGATCCTATGGTTGAAAAAATTGACAATATCTCCACCACAATTTTCAAGGAAAATGATCAAGATTCGTCCAAAAATGATCATGTTGACAATACCTCTACATCATCCAATGAGTTAGAGGACATATCTCAAGAACTTATTCCAAAGCATGACACTAGTAGAATTTGGCAAATAAATGACTACGTGACTAAAAATTTTAGTCACGTGACTAATACTAGTAGTATTTGCAAAATAAATGACTAATTTGGTCATTTATAAGTGACTAATTTGATCATCAGGTAAAATCACAACTAAATGACTAATATCAGACAAATAAAAATGACTAAATAAATGACTATTACTCCTCTATTCTTTTTTCTTTCAAATTTGATCATAATCCATAGAGCATAATCCCCCCTCATGGGACCCCTACCTAAGTGTGCCATTTGGCCACCTAGGTTGCTTAGTGCACCAAAAATACCTATTGCGTGGAAGGCATTTCCTTTCGGTATAGTCTTCAGGCCTTCATATATGTTATAAAAAAATTTAACATTTACATTCTTTAACTTTTATTACTCATTATGTTAATGAATCATTGATGTTTTTAACTATGATTTTAAGCCAGTTTAATTTTCCTATTGTGTTAGCATGTCAAATGTATCAAAGAGAAATTTTGGTCAATTTCACTAATAAAATATGATTCAAACAATCCAATTGTATTTTGAGGGCTATCTTGGAGACACTTCATTGAAATAATACATATATGTTATCAATTAATTCAATCCATTTGAATGGATCATTTAAGGAATCAAGAATCAATAGTGCTATTCCCATAGTCTAACATGATGAGGTCAAAGAGAAAGCATTTTAGGGAGCCCTAACTTCACCACACCTAAGCCCAAGAGCGTGAAGTATGTTAGGGAGCCCTAATCTAGATTTGTCTAAATTTATTTCATTCCATTATTTAGCACTTATTATTAATTTTTTAAGCTAGCCACATGCAACTAGAATTTGTAGCACATCCATGCACAAAAACATACTCTCTAACATATTAACATACATATAATTTTCTATCGGCACAATCCTTGAACCTCCTTTAGGTGCAAGTGTTAGTATATATTCATTTTTCTATATAGAATTGTCTCCCCATCGATCTCTCTTTATTTTTCCTAATCTCTCCAAAGATCAATTAAACTATCAAATTTTTTATATATTAATTTAATTTGTTCTATATAAGAATATATTAATTATTAATTATAATAATTTTATATTTATATTTAATATTTTTTATTATAAAATACAATATATAATAATAATATAACCTATATATACTATTAAATTAATAATAAATATAATTATATTATATATAATTTAATCTTATTACTATTATATTAAATATATATAATATATTAATTATATTTTAAATTATATATATTATATTAATTTTTTATGATTAAACAAATCTTAAATGTTCATCATTTTTTGCCATTTTTTTTTTGTTGCTTTTCACCATTTTGTGCTAGTTTTCCCACCACTGTTGGTTCCCGCTCCTCTAAACTCTCCTTAGCTAGTATTGACTCTTAGAGTATGTTTATTAAAATGAAAATGACTGCCAAGTTCCTAATAATGTGCACATTTAGGTTTTGACATTACGACATCTTTTACCCTACACAGTTTAGTATACAACAACATTTTCTATTGACGCACATTTCTTTTATGGATGTTCATACCCTGTTCCAAAGCTCCCTTCAAAGCTCCCATTTTCACATAGGGAGGATGCTTGCAAAGGCGGGTGGGACATTGCCAATGGGTTTGCTTCCCCAAACTCTTCCTCTCTAGTAGTGTTGAGTATTTGGGCTTTACACCCACTCATTTCATTTGCTTAATTTTTTCTAATACACACTATGTAATGCTAAGAAATGTCTGTAAATACCCTGCATACATTGTCATGTTGATGGATGTGTTTATGGTTTATTTAGTAAATTAGTAGTGTTGATGAACTTCCGTACCTTATTATGGCCATCGTACCTTTTCTCCATTTGGATATGTTGTGATTTTTGTTACTTGTTGATATTTTCTTTATTTCCTTAAAATGAACATGGAGTTCCAGTGTTTCTTTTTGAATAAAATCATATCACTTTTGATTTTGATTTACAAACTTCTACCTAAAAGATGAAGAATATACAAGTTATGAATTTTTATTGTCTGAATGATAATGATGTAGATTTTTAAAAAAAAAAATGTCAATGATGAATGTAATCCGTTGTGACGGAGGATTGATCCAGTGTTGAAGACCAAACAATTTTCAGGGCAAGAAAACACCCTTCATTAGGGCATGGAAATAGGGCACACACTGCACAATAGTGGCCATGGTGGCGGCAGTAGCTACAAACACAAAGATGTTTGGTCCATCTTCAGAGCTTTCTATAAGCAATTCTTGTGGCTTTGCTTTTTAACTCCATGATTTTGAAGTTTTAGTAGCTATAGTTGCTTTTTAACTCCATTATTTTGAAGTTAGTAGCTATAGTTGCTCGTTGGTCTAAGGCTAAACCACCTTTATTTTGTTTAGTCAAAAAGTTGAAAATGGTGTCTAAAGTTGCATTCAACAATGATTCCCTTAAAGAAAAAAGCCTTGGATTTTTTTATAAAGTGTATGGGTCTTTGGCTAAGACCTAAAAGCATGAATAATTTAACTCTTCTCCATTAGGAACTTCTGTTGAAAGGAAGAATGAACATTTGGTTTTGTGGAGAAAGTTTCCATAACTTATTTTTAAACAAAAGAGGACATAGATCTGATTTCTAAAAGTGGCCCATATTTTATAGAAGTAAGAGGATTATATTTTAGAACATTGGTCCATGGATTTTAATCCTCCTAACACTACTACATAGAGGGGCCATTTAAGACGATAGTTTAAGACAAAATACTAATTTTGTCTTAAACATATTTAAGCTATATTTTTTATTTTATATTGTCTCAAATTAAGACAATAAAAATTAAACATATTTAAGTTATATTTTTTTATTTTATATTGTCTCAAATTAAGACAATAGAAAAATACATTTTCCCTTAAAAATATAATTATTTCTTTCTCACACTTTTTCCCTAAAATAAAACTAATGTATTTTTCCCCTTTTCGATCACTCGAGTTGGCTCTCCCACTCAAGATGCAATTTCTTCTACTGTTGCGGCATCCCACTCGGGACGCAGTTTCTTCTGGTGGGAAGGCTGGGTGTGGTGGGAAGGCTTATAATAATGGGTGTGGTGGGAAGAGACCATTGTATTTGTTTTTTAATGATCAGGATCTGTAGAAGATATTATGCCCTAGCTGCCATTTTCTTTAACCCGTGGGCTACCATTTTCTTCAACCCATGGGGCATCTGCAAGCAAATAGACCTGTAACATTGTAAAAAAACCTAGATCTTGTTAACAAACACTTGTTTACATGAAAGACCCATCAAGTAGATCCATTCACTCACCATTTTCTGTGATGATTATAACTGGGCTGTTATATCTTTGTTTGATGTACATGGCAATCCTTGCCATACCACATACATAGTTCCCATCCATTCCCGTCTTGATATATCTTCTTGGAGGGAGACACACATGTCTTCAATCTACTTACTAGCCAAGCCTAATACCCCTACATGATAATAGCCACATTCACAATCTAAGAAGGGGAAGGTAATGTAGCAAAAAGAAACATCTTTTGTGTAGGGACAAGGAGGAAGTGCGTGGCCTTTGGAGCCATGCACTCGGCCTGCACAAAGGTTTGGAGGTTAAGCACATATCTGAATGCCCTGGCCGCCTCATGCCTATAATGGAATGGACGTGGAACAAAGTTAGCATAGAAATCTAACAATGACCCACCCTCGAAGGTTCGAATGCTCACTCAATATTGATTATAAGAAGAGCTTAAGAATAATCACAAAAGCATACACATGCAATGGTAAATGTTCATCTTAAAGCTTCAACTGCTACACTTACCAGATTTACTTGTGTTAGAATTAATGTAGAGAGTACTATGAATTTAACAGCTATTATCCCACCCCTACAACAAAACCATCAAGATTGTAACTCCATAGACAGGAATAGGATAATGGGGCCTGATTCTCAAGATCTTTATCAGCTTAGGAAAAGAAATCCATGTATTTTTGTTTGTGTGCATGTATCTGGGATGGATGGAGAGAGAAAGATTGACCTTCAGTCCTTTTTTTCCTTTTATGAGAGAGAGATTGACCTTCAGTCATTTCTTCTCTGTTCTCATTTGTATGAGAGAGAGACAGAGAGAGATTTCCCTTCAGTACTTTCTTCTTCATTGTATGATATTAAGCAAGGTGCTCACTGATTTGGAAATGGATTCCCAATTGCAGCAAAAAAAGTTTCAAGAAAACCATTAGAAATGGTGAGTAGTCAATGTATCATAGCAAACAACATATCTTAAAGTTTCATATTCTTTGCTTTCTTTTCTTGTAGTTCACACTGCTTTGTTTCTCCTATGGTAATAGATCACACAAGTTATCGCATTTCCATTTTGAACATATCTAGGATCTGTCCATGCTGGTTTGACTTGGTTGCCTGGGTTTTTCAATAAATAGGACAAACTTGGGTCAAACTGAGGAGAAAAGGGCAATTTTTTTTTTAAATACATGTGGCTGAAAAACACAATTTTGTTACCCGATCCATAGGATTTATTCTAAAAAAACATATTCTACATAACTCTAAATTTACTCTGCTCCTCTATCATGGAATTCTATATTCTTGAAAATCCAAGGCTAAATGTTGAATAAATCCATGGACTCATGGCATTCTAAATTCTTGGAAAAGTAGGGTTAAATAATGTATCATGTGGCTCAAAAAACCTCATTTGTTTAAAAAATTATATTCTTCTAAAAATTATGTAGAAAGAACAATAAACCCAAAATGGAGAGATGGATCCCAAAATCTGGCTTGGAGCTCTACATCAAGCAAGTCCTGGCAATCAAAAATGGGTTCCAACTAGGATTAACATTATTGCTTTCAGTCTGTTCATCCCGCTCCATAGGTTTCTGATCATTAGGATTCTCTTGCTATGGTGAACTAGCCAAGACAAGACAAGAATATGTATCCTGCCAGTAGGCATAGCCCACCTCATCACTAAAATGACATAAAAGAGGGGTGATGGCCAGCCTACAAATGATGAGAACAATTGGCATGTCTTTGGGAATGCTAAAAAGATTTGTCTTGCCAGGAATGACCATGAGGTGGTGAGGCTGGATGAACATGAACAACTGTGCCAGCTGTGTTGTCCCAATGGTCCAAAAGAGTCTAGAGATTGGCCACATGTAGAGTGACCTTGTTCGCCTCATAACCATTTATCAAATACCATTTATGGAGAAGCAGTTGAACTTTGTAATCAATTTATGGCCTTACATAAATAGCCAAAGTAATGGTAGTTTTTTTTTTTATTTGCTAAGAATCACCTATAAAAATTCCTTTGAGAACCCCTTGACCTCTTTAAATAGGCGAGGATGCCTAGAATGTTAAGTTATTTTTCAGCAAAGGCTGGTTTGATGTAAGTGTCACAATCTTGGTTAATGCCTTCATTCTTCAAATTTATCAACTCTCATGACAAAATTCTTTCATGAAATGGGGTCAAGAAACCTTCCAAGTTTGCATAATCTCTTCAAACCTGACATTCAAAATCTTTCTTTGGTGAGTTGTAAAACTCCTTTACCACAAAAGATCATTATCCAAACTAGATATGGTTATTCCTTCTCATGGGGAAACTTTTTATTTTCCTTGTGTAGTTAGGATTTTTTTAGCGTTATTAAGGAAAACTTATGAAATATAGAATTGATACAAATGTCACGAGTTTTTCAATCAAACATTTCACTATGCTAGCACTATCAATTGTAAAGCATTGTAAATGACCAAGATAGATATGTGGGAAAATGATTTATGCATTACCTTTTATTATTTTTTGTGTATATATTACCCTTGGTTGTATCATGTATGGATATATGAATATCCATATGCTTTTTTTATCTTCCCTTGTCCAGGAGTGTGGTTTTCTGAAGCTTTTACTCATACAAGTGAATTTCATTAATGCATCTAGACTTCATTCTTGTTCTAACAGAAGATATTAAGTTTCCCTAAGATAGACATATGTGAATGTTATATCCACATGTTGATGGTTCTGCTTGCTTATATTTCATGTATGACTAAGTTTTGAGCAAATTCTATCTGGGTTTTGAGAAAATTCTATCTGGGTTCTCCCTAGGTTCTCTACGGTTCATCTCGGAAGAACCCACAAGGCATTCAAAGGACCCTGGCCAATCCCCTAGAGGATCGGACGAGGACTAGGACCCAGTTCAAACCAAACGAGTACCCAATAGTCCCCTACAAACCGGTAACATAGAATTTTATTATAATTTTCAAAAAAAATTGGTGGAAGAGTTAATTTTAAACATTTATGTACTTTATTTTTCCTTGACATTTCAAATTCTTTTATTATTTTCTTGGAGGTTCCAAGCATTTTTTTCAAACCAAATATGTGCATAACTGTATATGTAATGTGTCTATTGGGTGGCAAAGGCATTTGTTATATTTTAAATTTTAAAAATTTCTCACATGAAATTCTTACTCTAAACCTATACTCTACTTTTCCTTGATATTTTGAATACTCTTTAAAGGAAAACTAGTTTTGAAGAATAGCATCCCTGATCCTTCAAATCAAATATCTTTTGGAAGTCTGATGTTATCTAATCAGTATTGGCAATAACTTTTAATTTACATTGCACATACAACTATATGGTTCTAAAAATATTATATGAATAGCTTTACATTGTTCTGTAGAATATCCCCACTGGAATTCAATTGTGTGATATGGAGTGGTTGTATGTGATTAAGAAAAATTATGTTTGAAGGCATTGCAATATTCCACTATTTTTTTTGTGTTTAAAGTTTTTGGTATGAACAATGGCCAAAATAATTTAACTATATGCTGGAGGTTTCTGTTCCCAAATACAAAAAAGTGTTGGAAAAAAAAACTTGTGTCTTAATGAATTTGTATGCCTATAATTAATGTGTAAATTGAAGTTCAAGAGTTTTGACCATCGTGTTGTTTCAGCCTTTAGAGAAATATTAGAACCCAAAATTTGTTTGCTATTCCCTGCGATAAAAAATGCCATGTAGTTCATAAATCATGTGGTTTGATATTTTCCTCCCATGTTCCCTGAGCTGAATAAATCTAAAATAAAGCTTATATTCTGAACATCTTGGGTAAGAAATGAAAATAAACTATTTATACGTTGCTATAAACCAGTTGAGAGTGCTATGATCTCCCTTTTGACAGAATTTTGAGGTTGAATGCCTAGCCTAAGTTGAGAAATCTTCTGAACGGTAGTTCTTTCACTAGCCATTTGTGACATTTGGTCACATTGTTGGATATTTTTTTGTCCAGGAAAGAACAGATTTGCATGGAAACAAATTTAATTTCAGATATCAATATACCGATATGACAATCTTTCAAGATCTCTTGATACACAGGTACGACTACTACAGGAATATACATATATTCAATTGTTTATATTTAAGGGTATAAAATATCATTTAAAAATATATACATACATATCTATATATGAGTGTCAATTAGTATTTATTTTCATATATAATGTTTGGGTCTTTAGTTATTTTTGTCAATAGAAGAGAGGTGGCAATATTCTTTTGCTGGAAGGTTTACATTACATTACAATTTTACAATAAAAACATAGATATGCAGAGTTTTCCCAATGTACCTATTTGTATATACATTTATTGGCCATCTAATAGTACCTTAGGTGTCATTACTTGTTTAAAGAATATTATAGTTCTTTCCTTTGGTATTGAAACTTTACACTATACAAAATTAATTATTCAATGATTAAATGACAATGTTTAGTTAAAGATTATTTAGTGATATAGCTATTGTATAGCCTTGCCAGTGACCTTACTTATTAGAAGTCCAAAGTTGTTTCTCATTGTCTTGCTATGCCACTTTTTTGTATACTTGGTTCTACAACACCATCTTCCAAATTCTCAACATGCTGCCAAAATAACCAACAAAACATGTGTATCACAAATTAAATTGTTTGTGGAGAAAATAGAGTTATCATTTGGATAGAAGATAACACATTTCAATAGAAAATGAACACTCACTTGTTTATTCTTTTCATTTTGAGGCTTGACAGAGGACCATTGATTCAATTTACTTTCAATTGCTTTAGCCTACAAATGAGAAAAACATGTTAGATGAAATAGTGGTAATTTTCTAAATATCAACCATAAATCTAATGACTCATGATCATTTAATAGTTGATATAATTTGAAATAATAATAATATAACAAAGAGCGACTTACTTCCATATCCCAATCTACCCGCCATGTGATAAACATTAGTGCTAGAGTTTGAGCTCCAGTTCCAAATATCATTCCTAGCCAAATTCCCTATAAAATAAATAATTTCTATTATAACAAATATGTAAATAATTAAAAATTTATTACATATATCCTTTTACCATTAAAAATTTCTTACATATATCTTTGACAGCATGTTTTTTATATGTCACAATGCAACAGTGCTTATTCACATTTTTGGACAGAATGGTATGATGCCACTGGATATTAGTAGCAAATGAATGAAACCAACCCTAACCAGTATATACTTCTCTAGCAATCATCCCTTGTCCATTGTGAATGATAGAAATGGACTCGTGAATCTTAGATATTGATTTAGTGAAGAGGGGATACTATAATCATTTTCTAGAATTTAACACACTTTGAGAGTGATAAAAGATGACTAGTCATTATAGGGAAAACAATATCAAAGTGATTTCTTGTTACATAGAAATAATATGCAATGCTAAAAAGTTTGTTTTGAGCTCATTTATGTTTCTTTTGTAAAGTAACATAATTTAGATTTATGTGATAAGTAGCTTCTATAAAAGTGGATGGTTGCTTTCAAATTGTGTTTGAACTATCTTTTGGTGTGGCCTGAGCTGTAGTTTTTTGGTGAATACATTTTTTTGGTTTTTAGATATTTATGATTGACAACATAAAGTTAAAAAGTTATACTACTTAATGCAATTTCCTTTTGTTGATGTTTTCTACAGCTGTTGAAAAACTCTTGAGATTGTATGGTGCATTTTTTAAGCTAATGGCATTGGGTTGCTTTTCTAGGTATGGTTGAAATCTTTTGGCTTTAATAGATTTTTGGCCTTTTTTTTAACATATTCGTATCATTTCCATCAATAAACCTTATAAATGTCAATTAATGTGTGAAGTTGCAAGGGTTTAGGAATAAAACATTTCTCAATGAAAATTGAAAAATATATCTTAATAGACATATTTTTTTCACAAATCTTATAAAGGCTGAGTATTGATAAACTGGTCCTCATCCACAAAAATAATTGCTGAACACATTAAAATAATACTATGTTTTGGATTGATTTACTCATGAAATTTGAGGTAGCCCTTATTAGTAGGCGGGTTGCAAAGGCCAAAACCAGAGGACAAGAATTTAAAATACAAACATTGCACAACATTAATTGATGGCATGGTTGAGGATTACTTGAACAACCATCAACCACACAGCCAGATTAGACTGCATAGACATGGTTGGAAGCTGAAATTTATGTAGAAAAGTTCTAATACTGCAGAAATGTATTTATAAGCAACAACAAGCTTAATAGAAGTTACTTATCTTTTCAAAATCTGATATAACACACAAACATGGTCTACTTTGCCTACTTGGCCTTCAAGGTTCTTAAGCTACCTTAATCCTCAATCTCACCAACAATTTTCTTTTCTTTTTATCATTTATTTAATCTATTTGATGCATACAATTAGAAGCCATCCTACATGAAAGGAAATGATTTATCATTTCAATGTTACAATTTTTTTGGTCCTTTGTTGAATTCCCAACTGCCATTTTTGAATTTTAGTATGTGCCATGTCTGACGATGATGCGTTTAAGTTAATCATGATATTCTGGTTGCTATACCAGTACATTGTGTCTCATGGTACTTATACTGATATTCCTTATCTTTGTGTCTCATTGCATCTGTATTTATATACCTTCATCTCGGTGTCTCATGGTATCTTCTTTGCCACACTTTAATGTGGGGTCTCCTTCGCTGGAACATGAACTGCACCATCCAGTGGTAGCTCTATGGTGATATTTTGACTATGTTTCTCTTTGGCCATAACATGCACACCATGTTGTTGCCACTGTGGGACCACAAACCAAGTTACACTAATAACCTTATTTCATTGCTTTCAAAAAATTATGCAAAATGTGAAAATGACATTCAATTCTGAGTGCTTGTGACATTGTTATGTCTCTCCAAATTATAGTTGTTGTGAGACTACAAGGCCAACTTCAACATGGTGTCACTAACTTAGGACCACAAAACTTAGAAATTTTTGACACCTTTGTATTTCCCTTTAAGATAGGGAAAATAAAAGAAACAACACTCAATTTTGAGTCTATGCTCCTTTCCTGGTTTTACATTTGATGATTCCAAAATGATCTCGAACATGGTCACTGGAAGATGATTTCAAACATGATAAACTTTTGCAAAATGAGATAAAAAACTCTTCACAATGATCTGGCCTCAATGAAACCTCAAAAATCTCTTCATAATGATGTTGCCTTGGTGAGACCTCAAAAATGGTTGAACATGCACATTCAAGTTGTTCTATGGGGAGTGGGGACACTCTTTATCATTAATGTATTCATTTATGAAGATAAAACCTAAAGATCTCTCTTTTCATGTTCATCACAATTATTAGGTTTATATCAATTACTTTTGATGACATACATTGGGTCTGAATGTATTGTTAAAAGCATGGATTTAAAACTTGTTGAGCACTTGCAAGTATTTCACTGGCCAAGTTACTTGACCTCAATCTTGCCAAGTTGTAGGGATGAGTTTTCATGAATTTGTGCTATAGACTTGCCATATGTGGTTGTCGTGCACCTGTAGACTATTGGATGTGAAAAATGTAGAAAAGACATTGAGAAAATAGGATTTTTGGTCTTATAAATCAAATCTGATCATGCATTCGCCTCCCACAACATTTGCAAATTTGCTTGAGTAACTTTGAATGCGTTTCAAGTGGATTTGTGGAGCAATTTTCTACAATTTCAGGATTCCAGAACAGATTTTTTTTATTTTCCAAGTATTGTAAGAATCTTTTTTCTTTCCTAAATGCTAGATTTACATTTTTAAGCATGTTTTGAAAGCATTGAATTCAGTTTACATGAGTTTTAATGCTGATTTAAGTTATTGTTTATGAATGAAAGTGCTAATTTTGTTTTACTAGCTAGGGTTTATCAAATTATAGCAAAAAAATGTAATTTTACACCCCTTTACAGAACCCTAGAGATCCTAGTTGTTGTGCAAGGGTTTCTAGTGGCTCTGTAAAATACTTCTTTACTATGCGAAGTGAATGTCTTTGCTGTGCAAGTATCTTTCTTGCCACATAAGGTATTCCTTTTGGCTGCACAAGCAGCACCCTTGCTATGCCAATAGTAAGAGCCCCCTGAGATTCCTGCCAAATCCTACTGCTTCTTTACCTATCTTGCAGGCATATTTAACTTGAGCTAGGATTTATGCCAACTCCATCCTCCAAGCCCATTCCTCTTTATGAGAGTCATGAAAAAATGTATTTATGCCTGCACAAGCTGTTGATTTTAATATCAGATTAAGTGCATAGAAATTAATTCAAAAAATAATCACACAACACAGTAGATACCCTGGGAAAACCCTCCTCCTGAGGGAGAAAAACCCAGCAACAATATATCACTTATATATTGAGTCTCAAAACAAAGTCTCCTTTACAATGAAGGCCAATAAGAGGGCCAATAGATAACACCACAATCTGATGCAATTACATAATTATAGTGATGCAATCTACTAACAAAAGACTCAGCCTCCTACAAATCTCAATATGCTCTTGAAACAATTCACACTTGAATGAAGGATGGAAAATGAACTTGCTTGATGCACCACAAATAGATGAAAACACAATAACAATGTAATACAATCTACTGATAATATATTCAGCCTTCTACAAAAACTTGATCTATTCTTTTACAAAATTCGCACTATCTATGATGACTTATGATGAACAACAATGGATTATAGAATGAATGAACCTCATCGAATATATATACAAGTGTGGAGGGAGAGACGTATCCTTTGAAAACATCAAGTCGGCCTCCAAAAAAGTGAGATGAATCTTAGATAATCACGTCCCATCATGAGGTCAGCCTCAAATAACAATAGCTAATGAATTCGCATTCATAAAGCATATAATGTCAGCCCTTTTTAGAGATCGCTTCTTTTCTTAATAATCATGCCTCTTCACATTGATGTCTCTATAAATTAAATAGCCTTAGGCTATTATTTAATTTATCATCATGAGTAAAGGAGATCAGCTGGAAGAATATGACTGATGTTTCCATTAACATCAACACAAACAATTTATACCATCCTCTAAACTTCATTAAAAAAATTTCTTCAAATAACCATACAAAACCTTCTTTTACTATCCCAAAATTGGCTACAATTACTCTATCCGGGCAGGATAGTCATTAAATGATCCCCACAACTTGTAAAAATTCCAACCCCCTATCCTGTGATGGCTTCATCTATCTCCAAACAGCCTCACAAAACTAAAGATTCATCAAGGGAATTAAGAAATATGTTCAAAACTCATAAATCTCACTGTAATCTGTTCTTTACCAGTCCCCTTCACATTTTGCAGACCTAGGCTTATTGATTTTAATGCCTCCACACCCAAACGAAGCCAAACAATGCTTGAAACAAGTTAGATTAGGCTTGAATATACTATTGACAACATCAAGAGTTCTTTTTCATATATATTTACATAAATACTAGGTTATATTTGCCTTAACTGCCCTGTTTCAGACTGTGCACACATAATTACAATCAATTCTTCAACTTTTACACCTTAAATCCTTAGCCTCTTGACTCAGACCCTTAAAGAATATGAAAATATATGCAACAAGGAAAAATTTCACCAAATATGGAGAATTTTAGATGGATTCAATGAGAGAATTTTTTTTTATTTCTTAACTGTTTACCCTAATGAGGGTTTGGAACTGTCTTCACAAAACACTCAATATCTTGCTCAAAGAATAACCAAAATGCATGAAACTTGTTCCAAAAGGAAGGTGATTGATAACATCAACATTCACAATCAATCTTACATGTTTCTAAGTCTGTACAGACCATACACAAGCCTGGAAACAGTGATTTTTCTGGAAATATGTATAAAATCAGAGTTTTTCCATCATTTGATTCAAAAATTCAATCACCTACACCAAATAAAACATACACAATCCTTTTTAAAGGCATTCCAACTGACTCCTAAACTTCTAACTACCTCCTAACCACCTATCAACACCAAAACCAAGGTGACCCTTCATATTCCTAATGTTGCTTTTTGTGCAACTTTTACAATTTTGTAAATTATGTTGACGACTTTACACCTTTTACAGTTTGTTGCACTTTTTGGACCAAATAAACACCAACTGACCTTACAATGACCTAAGAGTGTACAAAATAACTTATTTAACCTTATTACAAGGTCAAGACACCAAATTGATCACTTTTCAAGAATTTACATGATTGCAAAGGTGCTCCTGCACCACAACCATAAACTATATACTTGTTCTTAGAGTTTCCCTTTCCATAAGCTACAATTGATGTTCTCTGCTCTTGTGCTAGCACTGAACTAGTATGGTTACTGCTTCTAGAATTGAAAGGATCCTTAGAAAATTTCTGAGTTGTTTTGTTTAACACTATCAGTACATTGAATCTCTTGGAAGCAGATTTTTGCATTCTTTTCTTCAACTCTGTACTATAAATTCTCTCACTTTTTTAGCTACAACTGAATTTGCAAGAAAAAAACCATATTTCGTTTTATAAACTCTTAAGCAGAGTCAATTTCCCTTTGAAGCTATCTACTTGTGCAAATCTTAGCAAATTTTTGCTATACCCATATCTTCCTCTTTCCATGGTTTGTAGTTTGCACGAACATGTTAACCTCTTCTGGGACTTGTCACTATAATAGATTCCCGTCTTTTTGAAATATCACTCTTGATAGTTTACCTATGTAAGTGCAATTGAATTCTATGATATTTAGAGCTGCAAATTATTGATTTTTTTTTGAATTTTTTTTTATTCTAAAACAATTGTCTTGTTATCTGTAGGCAGCTTGGATTCGGTTCGTCTTATTTTAAGACAATACCTCCTTCATTAGGGCTTCATTGACAGCAAGACACAAATTGCACAGAATCTTCAGGTATGTCACTTGCCCCAGTTTCATTTCCCTTTTTTGGTATCACTTCTTTGTCTATGTCTATAATTGGGAGGCATGCAACTCTAGAATATGATAGTAATTGATAGCTTTAATATAAAAGCTAGTCTGATCAATAATTCTCTAACTAAAAATTAGTGTTTATGCATGCATAATAATGTAGTCTACTCATTAAATAAACAATGTATGCAACAGCAACAAATATGCATTTCCTTCCCTGCAGTATTAAATTTATGAGATTTGCAACAACCTAGAAATTTCTATCTGAAAATGTATGATAGGAAAACTCCAGCCAAAACAAGCTACAGTCTAATATACATAATATGAAAGGCATATACTGTTTCATGAATTCCAATATCATAAAAAATATTGTTCAAAACTTTTCTAAACACAAGTTAAAAAACCTAGAATTGTTTTCTAACAACTAACTATATTTCAGGTTATTCTATGTCACCAATTCATAATCAATTTCTATGTAAGTTTTAATCGAATCTTCATATTTTTTAGTTGCTCAAGTTATATTTTTGAATAATTTTATGGTTTTTTTGGGATACATGTTTTCATATATTTCAATAGTTATTTGTGTCATGATCCTAACTAGCTTCCAATCACTTTTCTTTGTAGCTTTCTATTAGGCTATTTTCTTGGTGTCTATACAAAATGGTGGACCAGGTATTTATGTTGTACTATTCTCAAACTAGGTTTGGAAGAGGTAGAAGCTAATGGTTTGTCTTGCTCCTATTCTTGCCTCTTGGTGTAGGAGCACCAACACCATAACAACAATGTTTGATCATTTAAGAGATTAGTAGGGTGGTCAGTTGGTAGGTGTTAATGTTTCGAGATGTTTTTTCTTTAATAAGGTCTAACAAGACCATTAAACATGAATTAGGATGAGTCTTTAAGTTTAGGAATCAAAAAGTGTTATTTGTGTTACCTATACCAAGCTCTGTTGGTTAATAATAATTGTTCGTATTGCTCAATATTTACATCTATGCTATTATGAAATTTAATGTTATTTTCAGAATTGCCTTCTAGCACTACTTTAGCATTCCCTGCTCTTTTTGAATTGTGTTATAATATGTCCCTGTTGTCAGATATGACAAGACTAAGAAGAATTTCAAAGAGGCAACACCACTTATCAGGTTGCCAGTGGTACGTTATATTCATCCTCTTGTGTGATACAATAACATGAGTATTAGATATGGAATATTCTTTAGAAAATAAACTGTGCAGTATGAAGAATCAAGATGCGTGAATACATTGGTATGGACCACATAACCCAAAGGACCAAACAATCAAAAACAAACATAAACTCACAGGTATGAGTAGCAGTTGTGCAAATCACAGTTCAAACTTAAAAATGTCCCACATACTATCTACCTTCTTTGGAAGCCACTAATAAACAAGACATTATTATGTACGATGAAAATTGCATGGATATTCATTGACAGAAAAATAGGGTATCAAGAATACAAAAGGAAAAAATAATTCAAGTGACACTATACTTGTTACAAAGAAATATACAAAAGGGTGTTCCAAATTCAGATTTTTATTTTACCTTTAAAGTTCATAATTTCAGATTTGCAACATTCTTGGAAGTGAGGTGTCCAGTGGTTCCAAACTTATGCAAATCACTCTAAAAAATCTAAACTTCAGGATGCAGAAAAATAATATTTTATCTTTTCCTGATATAGTTTAACAATTTATTCAAATTTTTAGAAACTACTATTGTCCAGCTACATAATTTCAGATCTCAATTGTGAACATTTTTTACATAAGTGTTTTTGAACTGGATATTATATTTTCATATTAGGTCAGCTTCATAAAATCCACCACATGGCTCCTTTTAAAGGTGACATGATTCCATAGTTACAAGACTTGCCCAGATTCTCCAAGACTCAGCAAGTCCCAAGGCAGTTGGCACTAAATGAGTCCCAAGGACTCCTGAAACAAGTACCCAGCAAGTCTAGTGGTGCATCTAAAGGAGACTACGGAGAATTTGGAAGAGCCTACCTAGCCTTTCATCAATTTGGAGTAAATTTGAAGAGGTAATTTTGTATTTTGAAGTTTTTTTTTTGTTTTTAACTTTCCATTGTGTTTTGCCTTTGTTTTTTTCTCTTTCACTTTAGATTAATGAAACAAAAAACAAACACTGGCTATCAAGTCCTAGTTTTTTGTAATTTTTAAAATTTTATAGATACAAACCCTAAATATTTTTTATTGGTTCAAAGATATTGGTATATGGTGTACAAAGCAGTGCAAACCATTCCCTTATGTTTGGAAAATAACTTAATTTTTGTATACTCCGATTAAATATTCATCAATTCATATGGCACATTTTGTACCTTGCTACTGTACTTCTATCTGCAGTCTCTCCAACTCCTCTACCCCTCTGTTTCCTGCCCCCTTCACCATCCAATAGAATTCTCTCCTATTTAGTTGTAGGAGTTTAGGCATTTTACAATTCTGGAATTAATCACCTTTCATGGAAAGATTGGGGTAGAAAAATCTGAGAAGCAGGCTTCTCCTAGGGATCATGCTCTATTTAACTAGTTCAATTATCAATCTGTGAGGATAGGTCTTGTTGGTTCTTAAATATTTTTCTTTCAATGTTAATTGTTTGACTTGCCTTGGTTGTTGCATATCTTAATCTAGTTCTTTGTCTTTCCTCATAGATATTCTTTGGCTGTCTGTTTGCTTGATTTCACATTTTTGGTATCTTTGATTACTGATTTTAAATGAATTTTTAGAAACTAGAGGTAAATCTATATGAATTTTGATAAACTGGTAAACTATCATCCATAGCATTATTGATGGAGATATTTATAGAGGAAAAAAGCCATGAGGAATGGAAATGTTGTTAGCACTTTTTCAAAATTTACTGTTGAAGTCAAAAATTGAAACTGGGTTAGCCTACAATCCACAGGGTATATAACACTAAAACTAGAAGTTTGTTTCTTTGTGCATGTGGTGTATGCCAATCTACAATATTATAGTAGAGCGGCAAGAACAAAGCTTCATTTGCTAGGCATGTTAGTCACACATCATATGGGTAAGATAATTGGTAAGGTGTGACTTCAGTGAAATTATCTTTGATCGTAATAGTTGTGAATACCTGAATAAAATATAGGTGAGTATATACTATGAAGTTATGAACCAATGCACACTAGTTATGAAGATGAGTGATATAGTGCTAGTAAATCTGGACAACTTGGTTGTTGGTACCCCATGAGGCTACGACTCCTAGTGATGAACTTGATTTTTGTAAGTAGAGCTATATATATATATAAGTGGTGTTATTATGTTGAAATAAAATGACCGTTTGTATATTATGCATCCAATATTGTGTGTATGATGTAGGAGTTGTTATCATGTTCTACACTGTAACAACACAAAAAAAGGACATTTATTCAAATTTGAGTGCAATTTATTAGTTATTACACTTAAGACAACTCTTCATTGAGATTTACTTGTATATTTGAGCCTTAAGTTGCTATTGAATGCAGTGTGACAAGTTATTTGTAAAATGAAATAGCTAATTTACTTAGCAAATCCTTGCCCGTATGCCTTAATAATATGAAATTCCATATGCACATTAATGGATTTGCATACTAGGTTTCTCACTCGTGAAATTGTAAGGATAGACCTTAAATACTAGTGTCGTTTCTTACTCATGAAATTGTAAGGATATACCTTAAATCCTAGTGTTGTTTCTACGGTCTCCTTGTAATTATAATTTGTTTTAGACATGCATTTCTAATTGAAGGAACTGTTGCATGAGGGAAATCTTATGTGCTTATGCATATACTAACTTAAATATTACTATTTTGCAGTGATTACATGCAATCATGATAGGGCAGTGGTGCATCAAGTGAGTGCAAAAATGGGTTTCAAATCCAAAAGTTCTGGGTGTGTATCTTTTAGACTTTTATGATTTATTCATTAGTATTTTTCTCCTATCATTTCTCCATACCAATAACATTTATTCTAGTAGGTCATGGGCAATGTTTGGGTTACAAATATGTAATTATAGCATGTGCACATATAGGTATAATCTAACATTTTGAAGCTTATATATCATCAATTCATGTTATAGTTTCCCCTTGGGATCTAGTGTAATTTGTAGAAATTAAGATGTGTACCTCAAGATGTTGTGGTTTTCATAATCGTAGATTATAACAATTATTCATTCTTATTATTAATATAATTTATTCCAATATCCAATCATGATTCAGTCTAGCATCAATGACATTTGATTATAATGTTCTTATGTTCCAAAAAAAGAAGAGACTACACTCTCTTCGTGAAACTTGAGTTATTTCTGATACAGATGTTTTAGAGAACATAAGTTGCAACATTTATAGGATCCAACTAAAAAAGCAGTGTTGCTGGAAATACTCAGCCTATATTCATATATGATCCACATGTACCATAGATTTAACTAGCATCTTAGTAATAATGTTTAGGGTGTCCTCAATATAGCCAACACGGGCATAAAGGTCAACCATGCACACCTAGTGATCAACTATATATGTAAATTGTAATGCATTAAGGGTTACTGATGTGTGAAGTATGTGCAACCCTCATCCACTAAACCTGCATGACTGCATGCACCTAGAACCCAATCTAAAATTGATTCCAGTAACTCCCTATCATAGCTGCAACACTAGAATATAATAGAGTTGGAGGTTTAAATAAGCTCCCTGATTCCATTGGAAAGTTGTCACAGTTGCAACACTTGAGCATAAAGGGTGTAAAAGTTTAAATAACCTCCTTGATTTTATTGGCAACCTATCACAGCTGCAACACTTGAGCATAGAAGGGTGTAAAAGTTTAAATAACCTCCTTGATTCTATTGGCAACCTGTCACAGCTGGAACACTTGATCATAGAAGATTGTAGAGGTTTAAATAACCTTCCTTATTCCACTGGCAACCTGTCATGTCTCTAGTACTTGAAAATAGTAAGTTGTAGAGGTTTAAATAACCTCCCTGATTCCATTGTCAACCTATCACAAATGTAGAACTTGAACATAATAGGAAGCTTCAAAGGTTTAAATAACCTCCTCGATTCTATTGACAATCTATTGCAGCTGTAGCATTTGAAACTAAAATATTGTCATGGTTTAAATAACCTCCTTGATTCCATTGGCAACCTGTCACAATTGCAACCTTGAACATAGAAGGGCGTGAACATTTAAATAACCTTCTTGATTCCATTGGCAACCTGTCACAACTGCAACACTTGAACATGGTAGGGTTTATAGATTTAAATAACCTCCCTCATTCCATTATCAACCTATCACAGCTATAGCACTTCAACATAGAAATGTGTAAAAGTTTAAATAACCCCCTTGAGTCTATTGGCAACCTGTCACAACTGCAACACTTGAACATAGAAGACTGTAGAGGTTTAAATAACCTTCTTGATTCTATTGGCAACCTGTCACATCTGCAAACTTGGAAATATAAAGTTGCAGAGGTTTAAATAACCTCCCCAATTCCATTGTAAACCTCTCACAGTTGCAACACTTGAATATAATAGGAAATTTTAAAGGTTTAAATAACCTCCTTGATTCTGTTGACAATCTATCACAACTGCAACACTTAAAAATAAAATATTGTCATATTTTAAAATCATCTCCTTGATTTCATTAGCAACCTATCACAGCTGCAACACAACACTTGAACATAGAAGGGTGTGGACATTTAAATAATCTCACTGATTCATTTGGCAACCTGTCACAGCTGCAACACTTGAACATAGAAGGGTGTGGATGTTTAAATAAGCTCCTTGATTCCATTGGCAACTTGTCACAGCTACATAACTTGAACATGGTAGGGTGTATAGATTTAAACAATCTTCCTGATTCATTGGCAACCTGTCACAGCTGTAACACTTGAACATAGAAGGGTGTAAAAGTTTAAGTCTAGAAGCATCATAATAGATTTTTTACGCTAGAGTTTTCTTAACATGGTGGGTTTCTCTAGGTTCAATACCTGTATTATGGGTTCTCTTGACTGCATGAATTATTTCAGAGTATTCCTTAAGTTAGTAAATTGAATCCTTGTTGTGGAGCATGCTAGATAGAGCTTTATTGTTGTAGGATGGTTTATAGTGTGAGGACTGATATTCCATCCTTTTTTCTTAAGTAGCTGTTGAATATTGAGTCATTGGGATTGCTGCAAAATAGCTATAAAGAAATTCATTGTTGATGAGAAGTGTGTGGAATGCCCACCACTTTTTACAGATCAAAGAACACACAAGTGAAGGGAAGAGCCCACTGCTCGAGCAATAATGAGAGTAAGATCTTGGCAATAGAGAAATGTCTGCAAGTAAAAGTGTTTTACTCCTATTAATTACAAGAGGGCTGCAATAAGGAAAACCATCTAAAGAACAAGAGATCACAAGGGATGAATAAGCCAAAAAAAGACCAAAACTAGCTATTGAGGGGGGCCCTAGATCTACAAATGCATATCAGGTGGTGGCACCACACCCTTTTGAAAATCAACAATGGATACATAAAAAATACCATGAGTTTTTTATGAAAGAAAAAGTGAAACCATTGAAATCTCATTACTTGGGGTTGGTCTCTAATCAAATCAAGAAATAGCTATTATAGTATCCAAAATCATCATAGGACCATTTAACCTATATTTAATATGAATTTCTATGAACAACAAACTAAATTACAGGAATTAAATGTGTTATCAAAGTAATGAAGTTATGAACTAAAGAAAAGGGCATGAACAAACTAAACAAATCTGATACTGCACTATAGCCTAAGCTTTATTCAAACTAAAAGAAGCTAAAAAGAAGATAGACATTAAAGATGTGAAGCTACAACACTGATTTTTATGTTCAGATGATAATTCCTTTATAGCTATTTGAAGCAAGAAATGAACGGTATAAAATTAAAAATGAATTAATTTGGCCTGGAATCTAAAAATCCATATGACAAGCATTCCCCCAAAAATTTGGCAGGCTTTGTTGTAACACAAAACTCTAAAAAATACAAAATTTAGGCTCTACAAATATTTTGTAATTTTCTACATTTTTGTATTTCATGATTTCAGCGCCCTTCAAAGAATTTTGGGAGTTCAAGCTTTTATGACCAAATGTAAACCAATGGAAACCTTTTGGTGGTTGTAGAGCATGACCCAAGTACATTAAAAATAAATGAATTCCAACTAAAATGAAGGATTTATGCCCCCTGAAAAGGAAACCTAGCTTTCCAGTATCTTTCCAAAAGCTTGTCTCAAAACTACTAGGATAAACATTCAAGCTTGTGAATATGAATACCCAATAGGCTTAGAATATTGATTTGGTGTTATTTAAGCACTCATATTTATTTGTCCTTGGCAATAGTACATTACATATAGATGTTGTTTCTTGCAAACACTAGAGTATGCTAACTTTTTAACCTATTCCAAACCTGAACACAAGAACACATTTGAAAGTTGAAACACACAGAAACAAATTCATTGTGGTTCATTAATTCAAATATTTTGAGAGGTTCCTTGCAGAATCCATTTTGTGCACACTCTGCAATCAATCATTTCATTCCATGAGATGACATTTCTTTGAGGCATTATGTCAAACAATTTAGTTGTTTTGTCTACGATTCCACATCTTGCATATATGTCTACCAGAGCATATCCAACTATAGCATTTGACAAAAATTCCCCTACCATTATGCTTTGGTGCATGTTCGTAGCCCATCCCAAAGCTCCCATTTTTGCACAAGCAGGGAGGAATTTGGTATTTTACTTGTGGAAATTTTATAAAAATTATATAATAATTAGATAAGAATTATGTTAGGAATGTTGTGACTTCATCAATAATTGTGTTTAAATTCATAAAATTGGTTAGTGTTAATTAGTAGGTAAATGCAAAAGCAATATATACTCATCCCTCATTTTTGCAATCCGTTCCCATATGTCTGGAACAGGTGGGTGATGGTGCATGAAATTGTGCTGAATGCATTTGTAGTCTGGGCCGAGCGAGAGCAGATTAAAGGTGTGTTTGTTGGAGTGCCAAAGGAACAATTCACAGGATTACAGTGAGGCTGGGAGATGTATTGGGAGATACAAGGTTTGTTGGGTTACCATGGCACTGAGAATGCACTTTTGTATACTGTCCTGTAGATACAGTGTTATGATAGTCACATTTTGGAATCAATAATGAAGGGTTTGAATGGGTGTGTGAAGAATTATCAAGAATAAAGGTTGGGGAATGATTTCATTATGTTGTATAGGCATTTTTAGACATAATATTTTCCACTGCTTTGAAGGGTGTAGATGGATGCATGCCTATACAATTATTTAGTATTTACTTATTATTTCTTGGCCTTCTGGGAAGTGGAAAATCTTCTTATGCCTTTGTAACTTATCAATCGTATAACAATGCTCATACTAGTTCGGTAATGGGATCCATGATCATAGCTAAATATAAAATTGACTAATAATTAAAATGTTTAGATGCATTTCTTACAAAATTATTAGATTGACAATTATTGAGATTGAGCTCATAACCATATTCCTCATAATCACTAAATGCATTGCTACACTACCGAAAATAAGATAATTTAAAGCTCTGCACTAAAAAAAAACTCTATGCAAAGGTGAGTGCCTTACAAGCTATGCATATTGAAAACATGCTCTACCATAAATATAAAGTACTTGTTTTATTACCATGGTAGAATATTCAATTAACATATCCTTTCAAGATGCAGTGATAGAAATGGTAAAGGAATGCAAAGACATAACAATGGCATCCACATAAGAAAACCAAATACACCCTATAGAAGAACCTCACATGGTAAAAAATACAGCAACAAAGAAAAAGTTAGATTTTCTTTTTGTACCACAGTGGTCGTAAGAATGTGTGCACTATAGTGTTATTTTTCTATCATGCACCCTGGAACACTTGTATTTTTATTCTTGGTAAAACCCTGCTTTTACCATACTCTATCTGCTTGAAAGTGGCCAAAAGGACCTCCAAACTTTTGAAATTAACATGTATTTTTATCAAGATTGGATTATTGATTCATGTGTAGTTTCTTTAAATATCAGACTTCAGCTGCCACTGCCAACCCCTGGTTCTTGTATCCAATTTTGAACCTTCATCCTTTAATTTTGCATGTCATGTAGACATTCTGTGGATAAACTACAAAACATCCAAACTAATCCACAAAATTTAGAACAAGCACTGACCGATCCACTTTTGGTCCATGGTAAATATGATGAATCTGTAGACTGATTTGCTGCTTTCTGGTAGCTTCCTGTTACTTGGTTTGCTAGCAGGTTTATATGAGAAGGTAGTGGAGAATTATATTTCTAGAAAAATAAACTTGAACTAAATGTATAATTTTGGCAAGGTTGTGGAATATACCCAAAATGGATAGTTTGTTACATAGCATCAAACTAAAGAGTTGCTTAGTTCTTTTAATTCATTGAGTTATCCTCATTGATTCAATTGTGGTATTATTTAATATTAAAAATGTGGCATTTTCATAGATCCTAGTATTTGTAGTGCTCTACTATAGGCTTGATACAACTTTGTTTTCACAGTCCATACCTTCGGAGTTCTGCAGATTATAAATCTACAGATATGTAGGGCACAACATCCACATTATGTTGTTCAGTATAATATTGATTGAGAGTTGTCATTGTTTGAGAAAACATAACCTTTCTCTACCATTTGCATTATTAAACCCTAGAAACCTATGACTGATTACCATGGAAGCTAAAAAAAATTTATTTATCATTAATGTATCAATTTACCCGAATTTCATCTAGATTAACAAATCATTGGTCCCACCATTCTTCTAAACCACAAAGAAAATTTTAGTAAATATAAATAATTTCATTTTATTTCTTGATTACAGTGAAAGAAAACTTTAGAAGAACAATTATTAACCAGTCTTGACCCAAACATTTATGAAGTTTTGAATTGTTGAACTGGGAATTCCAATATTTTAGGGACACTGTCACATGGGTGCTCCTTCTCCTTTGTATACTTACAATATGCTTCTCCTATTTTCCTTTTATTTCTTGTCTCAATAATTTTTGATATTTCCGCGTCCATTGGTAATATAATAATATATTTCAAGCTTTCTAGGACTATAAATTCTTTGCTTTCTTATATTTTAATCTTACTCAATTGGAGCAAGAAATGGAGAATCCTCTAGTTTTGATACATGAAGAGAAAGTGGCAAGCTTGCAAGTAGTAGTTCAAGTGATGGAGCTAGCACTGGAGGTGAGTTATATTTTAAGAGTATACGATCTGTCGTATCTATGATTGATTTATGATTCTTAGGATATCTATCTATGTTTAGTCAATGTTTTAATTACGAAAAAATAACATAATTTCTTATTGCATTTATCATGGAAACAAAGGCCTCTTTTGATTGTACCAGAGGATGTAGAGAGTGAAGCATTGGCTACTTTGATATTTTAAATTGATGATTTTTTAACTAAATTGATAATGTTTGAAGTTTATTTTTCTTTCTTAGATGTTGAGTCTAATTAATAAGTTGAATGTTGTGTTTCAACTTGCAGGTGAGTATGTTGACATGATAAAGTCTAGCATTTTAGATCCTCTAAAAGTTATCAGAACTGCATTAGTTGATGCAACAAGGTAAAACAATTTATCTTTATTATAATTAATGGAACTTGCAACTACAATATTTGATAAAAATCCACTTCTAAATATGCTTTTGATGGATGTTCATATGCTCTTCCAAAGCTTCAATTCATATAGGTAGGAAGGGTGCTTTCAAAGGTTGAGGAGTTGGGATTTACACCCATTGGTTGCATTTTCTTAAAATTTTCTAAGGACTTTCTAGAAAAAACCATTTTGAACATATCTTTTAATCACAACATTCCATGATATCACATTTCTTTGAGGATTTTTTTGTAACATTTTGCTTTCCTTGTCTATGCTTCCACATTTTCATGTATGTCTAGTAGGGCACAATTCTTATAGTTGATGTCTCAGACTCGCTTTCCCACTAGAGACAAATTTGCTTTCAAAATTGGTCTTTATGGAGACAAAGTGTTTTGTGACATGATGTCGATGGATGCTTGTCATTTATTGTTGGGAATTGCCTGGCCATACATCCAAAAACTAACCCATCATGGCAACAATACTCATGAAGTGCAATATGTGGGGAAGAGATCACATATCCTAAAACCATGGAAAGAAGGGGCATTCAAAATGTCAACTCTATCACTTCCAATAGAAGCCACACTTGAGCTTGAAGATAAGAACAAAACTCTAGATAATCCAAAAAGTAGTTGGACGCTCGAGAAAATGATTTGAAGAGTGAGGTACAGCATATAATTGATGTAGGAGAAGTAGAGCTACAATGAGACTCAATGAGTGATGCTAAAAGACCACCCAAGTGATGGAGGATGAAGATTCAGCCAAATCATTCAATTGAACTCTAGGAAAACATTGGAAGATAATACTACAACCTACAGATCAAGTTATGATACTTCTAGGAGATTAGAAGAAGCAAAGGGATGTAAATCAAAATAGAGGAAAAACTTGAATGAAGAATCAAAAGTTTGAAGATTTAATGACCAGAGGATCCATATTGAAGACTATATGGGAAGTACCACATGGAATTAAGGAAAAGCACAAATATTGGATAAGCTTAAAGGCAACAATTCTCTTGAAAGAGAGAGGATGACAGAAGAAAATGAGAGATTTTACAAGTAATTCTCACTGTATTGAGAAGAATATTGAGTAATGGGAGGATGGGCAAGGCCATGGAAAATCCTCAAATAATGCTACTGATATTTTGATTAGAGGTGAAAGCCTAACTTAATTTGAGTGCAATGGTGCAAAGAAGGATTGGGATAAGACAAGGAGGTTTAGACCTATTGGTGGTAGCAACAGAGATTATTTCATCAGTTCTACATTAGTGTCTATGCATGGCTCCGCCAGTCCAACCTAAAAATGGAATCATCATTGGCCTCCACCTGACCCTAGGACTGTAAGGATTGGAGGAGAAAGTGGTGGTTCAGATTGGGTAAGGGATCACAAAAGAGCATTTTGAAGGAAAAAATACTGGTATCTTGTTTTGAACCTTTCAACACTCACATGTTGGTAGTGATGAAATTCAAGACCAACTTCACAAAAGTAGATTCCTCTAAACCAGGATGTTTAGAATTTTCAAAAGATAAGGAGGAGGATGCATAACCAATTACTTAATGCAGTGATTCACACTTCCCATCAGTTTTGATAGTTTAGGATTTTTTGATTTTTCCTATTGTGTTCTTAGGTGTAAGTGGATATGTAACTACTATATATTGTATTTAATAGGGAATTTTCTAATTTTAGAGTAGGGTTTTATTTTTTAGCTAGCGGTAGTGGGTTGCTGGAAGGAAGTAGTTTGGTATGGGAAAAGACATGGTATGAGAGTGTCTAATTCAACCCAGAAATACAAGTTGTTTCCTAATTTGCATAGATTTCTATTTTATTGTAAAGGATGACCTGCTATTTTAGTTTTCTTCTCACTGTTTTGAGCTCCGGCTAGAGTTTTCTATCTAGAGCATTCTACATCAAGATATCTGGTATCTATGTTCATTTGGACTAATAATCTTTTTGTCAATTTGATTGGCTATACTTGAAATAAACGGACATCAATATCTAAATAAGATTAATTAATTTTCCTTTTTTTTGATATTTATGAGATATAGGGCTCTCAAATGATCCTTCAAGATTTTGCTTTGGTAGGGTTATGGGATGGCATAAACAACATGCACGTAAGTATCTACAGACACCCTAGAGGAAAGCATGCACTATGGATCAACTGGTTTGTTGTCCCCAAATATTGAAGCAAAGATAGTCGATCCTAATCCTGACATTTCTCTTCCACCAAACCAGATAGGAGAGTTGTGGCTTCGTGGCCCAACAACTATGAAAGGTATAGTTTTTTTTACATGGTTAATTTTTGTTAACCAGGCCATGAAACACATTAAGATGGAATCTGGACGATTTTATCAAAGGGTGAAAAATTATAAAATCTTAGAACTATTTATGGAAAGAACTATCAGTGATTAAAACAAATGAGACAAAATCTCTTTATCTCCTTGAAATTTTGCGTTAAGCATTTGAAACCTTGAAAATGTCTTTGATTCCAGACCTTGATAGTGACTATGGTTTAAGCTCATCTGAGCATGCTCTTGGTGTAAATGGAGTTGCATTAGTGCAGATGACTCTGAATGAGGTTGGGTTTAACTTGTAAGTGTAAGGTGAATTGTGATAGATTAAATAATGCTTAGATATGGCTATTAGCTTGATAATGCAATGTGGCAAGTAAATTGACCATCAATTTCCACTGAAAAGGGGAAGATCAACACACCTTTCTTTCAAATAAAAATTCATCAGCCATGAAGTTTTCTAAGAATTAATCAAATAGGGGAATTCACTAAATTTATGATATCATAACTCTGAAGAAAATTTAGAATTGAGATACAATATTCATTCAGTGTGATTAGAGTTTTACCAAGTGTGGGTACCTGAGTGGGATGAGAGGGTGCAAGTGAATATTAGATTCGTGTGTAGTAGGGGCACCAAATTTAAAATTGAAAGTCTCAAAAGTACACTTTTTTGGGGGGGTGCAGGGGTTTGATGAATAAGAGTCCATCTACAATACACATTTTTTATATAAATATAGAAAATGCAAAAGAATAAATAGAAATTCAGATGCAAAATTGCAATCCATATATGGACACAAGGGATTATGTTGCGAGGATTTGATAACTAAGATGATCTAGTAACAAAAGATGCAACAGATTCTCTGCGATAATATGACTTTCTTACATATTTGTTGGGTTTTCCTTGATAAAATATTTTTCTTTTTCCTCTTTTGCAAGTATTTTCTAAAAAAAATTGGAATCTTATGTGTTAATTGAATTTTTTGTATGGTCAAGTGTTGTCAATCTAACAAGCAAGTTCTTTTAAGCATGGAGTCAACTTAAAAGTTAAAACTCAAACATTGTGAGAACTGCATCATTTGGATGCTGAAATGTTTATCAACTATTAATTTTGGATAAGCATCATTTGCTATCATAGCCTAAAATTTCCATGACACTACAATCACAAGATCTATAATACATGCCATTTAATGGTAGGATACTTTAGCAATCCAGAAGCTACTAGTTCTATTGTGGACAAAAATGGCTAGCTACGTACAAGAGATCTTTGTTATATTGACACTGAAGGCTATGTCTTTGTAATAGACAGGCTAAAAGAGCTAATAAAATATAAAGGCTATTAGGTATGAACATCATTTGTCTAGCATCATACATGTAGTGCAAATTTTTAGCTAGCTTGATAAACAAACTCTTGTCTGATCCTAGACTCGTAAAATAATTTAGTTTTTTCTCTGCATTGTAGGTTGCTCCTGCTGAATTAGAAGCACTTCTAGTTTCTCATCCTAAGATTATTGATGCTGCGGTGATACTGTAAGCTCCAATGGACTTTGCAAGCTTGATTTTAGCTTGCAATTTCAACAATACCTACTTCTTAAAGATGGAATTCTTTGTTGATACTTGAAATATTAGATAAAGAAATTATGATAGCTCAAGATCATTAATCAGGATAGGAATTAGATAAAATATCAACATCCTTTATGCTTTAATGCATATTGATAGCATGTCTCAACCCTACCATTTTGGCACATGCTGAAAATTGATTTATAGAACATTGCATTATATCAAAACTGCTATTTTGGCACAGACTGAATAATGATTTATAGAATTGACCCTTATGCCAAAAGGGCGACTTAGAAATAGGCTCAGAAATGCTTTAGCTAGATTAGAAAACTAAGACTATAATTTTCACACAAAAGAATTTATAGTTTTACTTTGTATTTGAAGACAATGTAAAAATACACCCAGATTTAGTCTACTCTGTATTTTAGGGAAAAAATGTATAAATACTATCATACAGCCATCAACACCAACCACATCTTGGGAGCTGCATAGTATGAAGTTTGCATATCCATTTCTTATATTTGTGAATGCATCTGTATCATTATAGACATGTAGTTTGGGTGGAATTATGATTCAAAATAGGCAGCTCTGTAGAGATGCAATTGTTATATCATTTATGATAATTTCATTAATTTGACTTACAACTATCATAATATTATATATTTATAAATTATTGATGTAGAAACTTTTATCAATTTATTATCCTTCCTACTGCATTGTATTTGATTCATTACACCTCTTCTTGAAATACTATCCCATGCTGAGAATTAGGAGCCTCACTGTATTATGCTTTGAAATCCTACTCAGCATGGATAATGCAGCCTTTCTTACAATCTTGTTCTTGGATTATATATTTCTTATTATGTATCTTATTGGCTTACATCATGCCTGGTGGACCAAATCATCTAATTCCAGAAAGTTATCCTAATCCTACTTTCAAGGGTCCTGGTGGCATGGAATTTGGTTTGCTTGCCTTGTTTATGCTTCCACATTTTCACGTATGTCTAGCAGGGCACTTGTAACTACAACATATGACAAAAGATTTCCTGCTATTATGCTTTGATGGATGTCCCTTTGTTATTACTGGATATCTGATGTAGTGCACATTATTATAGTGTAAGCCTATTTTTTAGATTGTTTCATTTAGCAACACCAATATTCTACACAAGAACACTGACCCTTTTTAAAATGATGGAAGTGGTTCACATCTCTTAGAAAAATTTCTCTTGTAATTGTATGCATTTACTTAACTATCCTAGATTTATATAAAAGAGATTGTATTCAAAACATCATCAACATCTGAAGAACGTGAAGCTGATAAAAAGGAGGACAAACTCCTTAGCTGATGCCTTCTTATTTTGCTATTTTTTATTGACAGATATAGCTCTTTAGTATTTTGACCATATTATGTAATATGATATGAATTTTTCTTATATTCTTCTTGTGAGCATGGACTGATTGGATGATGATACTTTTCTCTTACTTTAGAGGATATAAGAAAGATGGTTTTTACTTTGATTTGTGTGATGCTTCTCTCTAGAAATCTTGATCTGCCTCTGCTTGACTAGATGCAATGCCCAGTTTAACTATTTTTGTGATATGAGGATCCTTTGGAATATCATGGTCTTCTACCCTTGGATTGGTCAATTTGGTTCTTGATTACAAATGGAAATGGTTGGATATAAGCTGGAGAAATGCTCTGATAGCTTTGAATGATGTGACTTTGATCTTTTGGGTCAAATTTGGATTGGACTTAGTCTGGTAAGTGCAATATTGCATGAGTGTTGGCCTCTTGCCAATCTTTTTCCAGATCTAGAATCCCTTAACCCTAGTTATCTTCATTCAAAAGAAAAGTACTAAATATAACATAGTTGATCCTAAAATCCAATGTCTAGAAACTCTTAATCTCATAGCTACCAAATATCCATCTAAAGACACATTGAGTTTTTCATTTTACCCTAGTCATCAAGTGTGCTAATATGTGTTGTTTACTTGACAATTTGTAATATGTAGTAGGTAAACTTGTAAGAGGCATTTAACATTTCAGTTTGTTGTTTTCAGCATATGAAGTTTTTATCCTTTATGATTATGTGGGGATTTTAACTTGGTTCACATGCTTTTTGTTTTGGACGAGGTGGATAGAGCCAAGGTTGTACAAAAAATGTAGGTGCCAACTACAGCTGAATATTTTTAGCATCCTTTCTTTCAGGTTCCTTTTAAAAAAAAAATTAGTACTATGCAGTACTATATTTTTCTTGTTTTTACTTTATGACTACATGGTAAATGAAAGTCTTTGGGACATCAATATTTCTACCATTTGATCAAAATAGATTGGGAAGAACCTAACAGACATTTTAAATTTTTGTGCAGGAACATCAAAGAAGATTAAATTAGACTGGGATACTCATCTAAAGATAGCGTATGGTGCTACAAAAGGATTATAATATCTTCATCATGACTGTAACCAATGCATTGTTCATAGGGATGTAAAGATATCTAACATTCTTTTAGATGACAACTTCGAAGCACATTTGTCAGAATTTGGCATTTCCAAGTGCATTTCCTCGGCCAAAACTCACACTTCCACCTATGTTATGAGTACTATTGGTTATATTGACCTTGAATATGCAAGAACCTCAAGGCTTAATGAGAAATCTTATGTTTACAGCTATGGTATTGTTCTTTTGGAGTTGCTGACAGGCAGGAAAGTTGTGGAAAATGACTCAAATTTACTTCAATTGGTAGGATTCATGATTGGTGATAAAGAAACCAACAAGATATGAAGATGAAGAGGTAAATGATCAATTTTTTTAAGGGATAGTTCAATGGTAAGAGAAACAATGA
>VDFB02330288.1:0-20813 GCA_007258455.2 Sequoia sempervirens
TCCGTGGTCATCATACACGTCCCTCCCACAATGACATTCACAAAATTCTGGGAGCTAAGTAATGAAGCTATAAGCAAAGAAGATGTGACCTCTTCGTTATACAAGGAAGACAATGAAGAACCTCCTCCACCTACTCAGATACCCACAGATCAATATGGAAAAAATTTCAAGATAATGTAAGAAAAAGGATATAATGGACATAGCAAGTTAGGATAACATCAAAATGGGAGAACTGAACCTATCATTGTCTCTAAATGGTTGAAAGGCCTAGGGCTTGGGTTTCAACTACTCCAAATTGTAATTTCTAGTACTGCATCACCTTTACAAGAGGAAGTAAGTGCTTTCAAAGTTATCAAGACATCCAATGAGCCATCTGACCAATGCTCCTACGATTCCCCCGACTCTAACTAATATGAGTGGGATTCCCTCTCTTTCACATCTGTCATGGACCTCAATAAACTATTTGGGGAACTTGATCAAATGCTTAAACCCTCGCAAAATCTACTAAAATTCTATCGACAAACGTCTTTGAGAAAAGAGGAATGTCCATCAAACATTACTTTTGGGAATCCTTTGATCCTTCCTCTTGGAAACCTGACAATTTCACTTCGGATAACCAAACCTTGACAATGGGCCCATCTCAAAATCTACATATATGAACCCAAGAAAAAGAGTAAGGAGGATTTGGCAAGAAAATTTTGTGACTATGTCAACAACTTAGCCTTTACCATGACTCCTTTGAACTATGATACTTTTGATGATGACATGCCTGATGAGAGGCTTAGAGATTCTCTCATATAAATCATTTTATGTTTAAAAGACTTGTTTTTTTTGTTGATTAACATGACTGGTGGTATCTACTATAGCCTAATATATTTACTTACTTTTCTTTATGTTTGGCTAATTTGGTATATATATTTGAGATAATGCATTATGTAAAATGTGTTAGTTTTGTGATATTGTTGATGAGATAATTATGTAGTTTTAATCTTTTACTGCCATAATTGGTATCCTTTTCTTAAGGGTTTTATTCAAGGTATTTAAAAGATCTGTGATGAAGTTAAACTCCATGTTTAATCAAGGAAGATAATCACACCATTGATCGGCCCAGCAGGATGATGAATCACTCAAGTCCAAATTAGCTTCTTTGTAGTTAGTTTGGGAACTTCTAGTCCCAGCGTCGATCTAGCATATTTCTCTATGTCTATTCTCAGTCTTGTTTTAGTTCTGCTTTAGGTTTATTTTTAATCTTTAGTTTAGATGCCTTCAATCTTGGCAGTTAAATGCCATGTTGTAAATTCAATAAGCATATAGTTATAAATATCCATGTTTTGATTTTAGATAGGAGTTAGATAATTTCCAACTAAGAAATCTTGTAATGGTTACAATACTCTATTTTGTGTCCTGATTTGATCAATCTGAATGAAGAAAAGAAGTTAACTTGAATTACTATGTTAAGAGGTCTTACCTGAGGAAGAGCGGGGCCCACTCAACCAAAGTAACTGATCTTGCTTGGTATTTTATAAGATTATGTTTTTTTTTTCATGAATATTAAATCTGAAGTGTTGGATGTTAAATTTGGAATGTTAAGTTATCTTGAATCACTCTCAACAATTGTGGATGAATCTCTCTTAAGTTTAGTTTATCATAATTAGAATTGTTTGTTAGATTCATCATAAAGTCTATTAAGATAATCAATTTTAGATGTTGTTTGCAAGAATTAAGTTTAGTGATTATCTATTAAGTTAAATTGAAGCAATGATGGGAATTTATGGAAAGATGGAATTGAAGTTTGTTCGAAATCTATTCATGAAAATTAGTATTTATTTTTTATAGATTAATCATTATTTCTTTGCAATTCATTTATGTTCTTTAAAATAGTATTTATTTTCCAACAAATCTTAAGATAAATTTCTTTCGAAGTAAATTATAATTAAATTTGGATTTTGAATTCTAGATTAAGAATTAAGATAAATGTTAGTCTTTTCCATGAGTCGGTCTCAATCAAGTCAAATCAAGTTAGAAATAAGTCGATAGAACCTTAAGTTAGGAAGTAAGATAGAATTAGTCCTTAGGAATTAGTCGCTAAAGTTCATCTCTTGAGAGCTCTTAAAGAGCTCCTGAAAGATCCTGAAAGCTCCTAAAGGAGTCAAATTGACACCTAAAGTCACTTTTTATAGTACAAAACACCCCCAAAATTTTGTGACAAACATTCTTATCTCATATAGCTTTGAGACACACCCGGTTCGATAATCGATTGACTAAAACATCCTTGTCGGTGTCGGGGATTAAAAGATTGGCTATTTAGTGTGAAGCCTTAGTGTTGATAATGAAGAGAGATCTAAATTGTGGATGAGAAAAAATAGAGATCATCTAGGGAGGTTTCTTACATGAAACATTGATTTTTGAAGAAATATTAATTTTGATCAAGAACAAGACATTCAACAATACCATATCAAAGATCAAGAAGATGATCAAGAACATCAGATTGAAAATCAAGAAGAAAATAGAGATCCATTTTAGGAAGAAGAAATGGGTGACCAACCAAAATTTCCACCAGCAAATAGGACCTTTTCATATCCTATAAATCTTGAAAGAAAGATTGGTGAGCCTCCTATGAAGAATATTTCACCCTCAGTTTTTCCTACCTTTAGGGGGAAAACTTTAGAAGATCCTGATCAATTCTTGTTTGAATTCAAAGTTCTATGTTAGACCTATGATTACACAAATGATAACCAAAAGTTGAAGTTAGTTCTTTCTACCTTGAAAGAGTCAGCTCTACGATGGTTCATGGGTTTAGAAGTAGGAACAATTGGAACTTGGCAGGAAATGGAAAATGAGTTCTCAAATAAATACCAAGATTGATGTTGAGTAAGGGATAGGAAGGAAGAATTTTTTTGAATAAGACAAATGGAGGATGAAAGTCTAGAGGATTATGCTAATAGATTCTAGTTTGTGCTTTAGAGGTGTACTAATGGGCTAGATAATGAAACTAGTAAAATAATTTTTTTGAGAGGAATTGATGATGAGTCAAGAGAGTCTTTGAATCTAATGGGGAAGGGGGACATTAACAAGCTTTCCTAGGATGATATTATTGAAATATGTTGAAACTACTCTAGAACTAGGGTAGGAACAAGAAACTCTAGAAGAAACAAGGCTCATACTACTGATGTGTCAGAAGTAATAAAGGAATTAGCAAACATGAAGACTGATTCACTTCTTCATCTCAACATGCAAGAAGATAAGAAAAAAAAAATATTTGTCTATTTATTGTTCCAAGTGTAGGGGAAAACACCTTTTAAGAGAATGTCCATTGAATCAAGTTGATATCTATGAGATTTGTGAGAAACAACAGTCAACAAGTTCATGTAATCTTTTGGCTAGAATTAAGAGCAAACTGAAGAAACCACCTGCAATAGAAGAAGAGCTTAATTATGTCAGCCAAAGACCTCAAAAAATAGGATACAATACTAATCAAAGATAGTATGGTTCTACATCTAACTGGAATTAGAACCCTTGGCAAAACCAAACTCAATGGACCCCTCAGTATCAACCACAACCACCACCTACATATTGGGTTCAACCTAAATGGATGAATCCCCAATGGACCAGTCATAATGGCAAGCTAATTAGCAGCTGTCATGGCAATCAAATCAGCCCTCATGGCAACAAAATTAGACACAGTTCCAACCATGGAAAAAGTAGGGGAAAAACATCCCTGGGGACAAACACCTCCAGTAATAAATGCCCCTAATCCAGCTAATGACCAGGTAACCCAACCTCAATTGCCAGCTCAACTAGTTGCAAATCCAAGAAATACCCATAATGATGCAAATCCCCCTAATTTGAACATTATTGATGCTAATGATATTCAATTGAGAAATCGAACTGTTCAATTGAACCCAATAGAAAAATTTCAAGAAGGCAGGGAAGACAACGAGAATTCAGTAGAGAAACACAACTTTGAGGAAGAATAAAACATCAATCAACCACCTTACCCTAAGAGATTGAAGGAATAAAAAGTTACTCCTAAAATCTCTCAACCCAATTACATGAATGTCGTTGATTCTCAACTTCTTTGTGAGTTGAAGATTTACATTGAAATTCCACTATTACAGGTCATAAAAGACATACCAGGGATAAATTAGTTAGTCAAATCCCTCTGCATGAAAACTCCAGGGAGGAAAAATTTATTACCTTCCACAATTCAAATAGGGATAAAACTCACTGATGTGTTATCAGGAAGATTGTTTCCACAAAAATATAATGATTTGTCTAGTCTTGTAATAACCCTCAGTATTAATGGAAAAGAGATATCAAATGTTCTCATTAGTTTGGGAGCTACCATAAATGTTATCACATCTAATACTGTCAAAATGCTAGGAATGACAACTATTCAACCAACAACAACTATTTTACAATTAGTTGACCAATCTACTACCAAACCTAAAGGTATCATAGAAGAAATCATGGTCACCATTGACACATGGGATTATCCAGTTGACTTTTTGGTTCTTAAAGCTAGAAAGAAAGATTTTGGTTATCCAATCATCTTAGTCAGACCATGGTTAGCTACTACTACTACCTTAATTGATTGTAAATCTAGAAGTATGATCATTTATAGTGGTCAAAAGAAAAAATAATTGTCATTATATCCACTAGCACAACCATCGATCCACCACACACTCAATTATGGGATGATGAAGATTTAGAATTAGAAGGTGATGGATTTGTTGAGTTAGCTATAGTTACCTTGGTTGAAAATATTGAGGAGTGTGAAGATCAAAAATTTACTCCTGAAAAAAATACTCCAATTGAGAAAGGAAAGGTTCAAGCAACATTGCATCAACAACACTCTTTTCCTCTGAATACACTCGTTGAAAATTCTATGGATTCAACAAATGGGACTAAATAAATTCAGGTATTTGGAGATAAACCTCTCAACATTAATTCATCTTTATCCCCAACACAAGAAAAATAATCGAAGGATATTTTAGAAAAAAACACCAAAGCTTTTTCTTGGGAATACACAGATATGAGAGGAATTCATCCTTCAATTTGTATTCATCACATATACATTGAAGATGTAAGACCAATCAGACAAGGTCAAAGGAGAATCAATCCTATTCTTCAGGACATTGTTAAGCAAGAAATATAGAATTTGCTCAAGGTAGGATTCATTTACCCAATATCAGATAGTTAGTCAGTTTCTCCATTAGTTATTGTACCAAAGAAAAATGGTAAGTGGAAAGTGTGCATTGATTATAGAGAATTGAATAAAGCAACAAAAAAAGACCATTTCCCATTGTCATTCAATGACCAAGTACTTGATAAGCTAGTAGACAGAAATTACTTCTCTTTTCTTGATAGATTTAGTGGATACAATCAGATCCAAGTAGCCCCTAAAGATCAATACAAAACTAATTTTACCTATCCTTGGGGTACATACACTTATACAGTTTTACCATTTGGACTATGTAATGCACCTACCACTTTTCAAAGAGCAATGCTTGCTATCTTTGTAGATTTCACCACTATGTGTGTTGAAGCATACATGGATGACCTAACTATTCATGCAAAGACATTTGAGGAGGGCCTTGAAAACTTAGAAAAAAAATTGCAACAATACAAATATCATAGGTTGTCCTTAAATCATGAAAAAAAGTTCAATAATTATGATGGAGGGTATAGTTCTGGGAAATCACATCTCAAAAGAGGGGATAAAGGTAGATCACAAGAAAGTTGAGATCATATAGAACATTGAAATCCCTAAGAACCAAATTGGTGTTCGAATTTTTCATGGGCATGTTGGATATTATAGAAGATTTATAGAAGGATTTAGCAAAATTGTTGGACCCTTGTTCACATTGCTCAAGAAAGAAGAGGAGTTTGTATGGACAGAAGATTGTCAAAAATCTTTTGAGACAATTAAAATAGCTTTAACGACTTCTCCAATTATTAAAGGACCTATTTGGAGAGAACCATTCCACATACATGTTAATGCATCCAATTTGGCTATTGGAGCAGTATTAGGACAAAAAGGTGACAATGATGCCATGCATGCAATTTATTATGTTAGCAAAAATCTAAATCCTACTAAAAGAAATTATACAACAAAAAAGGAATTTTTAGTTGTAGTATATGCAATAAACAAATTCAGGCATTATATTATAGGATACAAATTTTATGTACATATAGACCATGCTACAACTAGATATTTGATGAACAAGGTTGTAGAAGATGGATGCATTATTAGATGGTTACTGTTGTTGCAGGAATTTGATGTTACTATCATAGATAAGCCTGGAAAGGATAATGTTGTTGTTGACTTCCTTTCCAGAATTGTTTTGCAAGATGATCAGGAATCAGTGGATGAAAAATTTCTAGATGAACATTTATTTTCAATCTCAGTTCATCCACCATGGTTTTCCAATCTAACAAATTATCTTGTAATAGGGAAGTGTCCAAGTCACTTCCGCCATAAACAAAAAAAGAGGTTAATTCATGAAAGTTCTAGATTTCAGTGGATTAACGGTCTTTTATTTAAATTGTGTCTTGATCATGTTCTTCATAGATGTGTAGTTGAGTTAGATTTCTATGATGTAGTACATGTCTGTCATCATGAGCTTGAATGAGGACACTATTCGTAAGAACAGTTCATAAAATCCTAAGAGTTGGTTACTATTACCTATCATTGACAAAGGATGTTACATTCTTTGTTAAACACTATGATGACTTTCAGAGGATGGGAAGACCCACCCCAACCATGCAGATTCCATTTCAGCCACAAATAGCTCTAGAACCATTTGAAAAATGGGGAATTGATTTTTTGGGACTTGTTGATCCACCCTCAAAAGGGTAGAATTGCATACTTGTTTGTTCTGATTATGCAAAAAAATGGGTTGAGGTGAAGGCATTACCAGTAGAAAGAAAGGATAAAGTTGCATATTTTATGTACAAGCAAATCCTTCAGAGATTTGGTGCACCAAGAGAAATTGTTTCAAACCAAGCGCCACAGTTTTTATTAGTAATGATAGAAGCCTTTTTGCAGAGATACCAGATGACCCTTAGGAAATCTTTGTAGTATCACCCTCAGGCGAATGGACAAGTTGAAGTCACTAATCAAGAATTAGAGAACATCTTGACAAAAACTATTTCTCTAAGGAAAATAGACTAGGTAGAGAGGTTAGATGAGGAAGTATGGGATTATAATACCACATGGAAAACAACAACTAGATTTTCTCCATATGAACCTATCTACGGGAAGAAATTAGTCATGCCAATAAAGTTTGAATTAAGAACACTGAAAACTATAGTAGAAGTTAGAATTGATTTACCAAAGTCCAAGAAAAGTAGAATTTTGCAGTTCAATAGACTTGGTGAGATGAGAATGAAGGCTCTTCAGCATACAGAGGTAATTCAGAAGCGAAGAAAGGAATGGCATGATAAACATATTGTGTATAGGCAGTTCAAGGAGGGAGATTGGGCATTATTATTTGACTCCATATTTGAAGAGTTTAAAGGGAAATTTCATACAAGATGGTTAGGACCCTATGAGATAGATCAGGTATTTGAAAATGGAGTTGTCCAATCAGTACCAATTGATGGAGAAAAGAGAGTTATGCTAGTTAATGGTCATCAACTGAAAGACTATCATAAGCCTACATCAAAGGAGAAATTTTTAGATGATCTCCAACACAAAATTGAACATTTTTTCATGGAAGATATCTCTTCCATGAGAGAATATTTTTGAACTTTTGAAGAAGGCATGAATAAATAGGGTAAATTGAAAACCAGCAAATGGCGGTTTACCTTGAGAAAAATGGAAGTAAATTGAAAACCAGCAATTGGCGAATTACTTTTGGAAAAAAAAAAGATGACTGAAAACCAACAATGGTATTCTATCTCAGTTAACTCCTAAAATCTCTTAAAGGATCCTAAAGAGCTCCCAAAATATCCTAAAGGCTCCTAAAGATCCTAAAGACTGAAGACTTTGTTTGGCTCGATAGCTCCTGAAGATTCATAAAGTTTCAAAGCTCCCGAAAGCTCCTTAAGGATCATGAATTCTCAAAGGCTTGCAACTCCTAAAATTCCAAAGCTCTTAAGAGCTCCTGAAGGCTCCTGAAGAACTCCTAAAGGCTCCTGAAGATCTCAAAGGCTTGCAAAAAATAGAGGTGCACATTTAATGTGAATAATTATTCATGAATATTATTTTCTAAGTAGTTAGAATAATGTAAAATAGGTAAATAATTATAATCCTAGACATCTCCGCCATATTGTTATTAATAACAGTGATATATAACTTTTAATCATTTCAAAAAGTGACAGGACAGTTGATATAAGGTATGATGTGACATTGGATGTTGTCAGTAATAATTATGGATCATATTATGATCCGCCTATCTTTTTAAAATATTTCCAAGTTCATGTTGACATGTGTAAAAGATGCTGCAAACCTTTTGAATTAAATTGCAAACAAAATTTTTTGTGTGTGAATCGTCTAGAGTAGTAAAGGAAGTACATATAGGAAATTAATGACACGTGTCATTTTCAAAATGGTTGCTCCAGAAACAAGGAAAGATCTTTCTAATGTTACTAAGTAATTTAGTTTGCCAAAGTTGCAATCCACCATTGTTGACAGGAAGAAAAGGGGAACAAGAGGAATGCAAAGCCGGAAAACTTCACTCTTGATTCTAAAACCAAGATATTGTTGAGGGAAGTTGGATGGCTGGATTTTATAATGAAATATGAAGGTTTCCAGCCAGAAATTATAGAGGAATTCGTGAGAAATTTTCACGTAAATGTCACTAGAGTAAGGGGTGAAATCGTTGAAGTCACTCCAAAAATAATCAGTGAAATTTTGTGAATTCCAACTAAGGGAAAGCCAATTAATAAAGGTCGAGCAAAGCTTGATGAATTGGTGGCTACATTTCACCAAGAACTACAAAGGAGGCTTGAAATTATAATGCATAAGGGAGACCAACGTGGAATAGCTCATCACAGTTTGGATGAACCATGGAGAACTACTACAACATGGGTCATGAAATTCTTCACCTGCGAGGGATAGTATGGCACTATATTAGGGTCAAGAATGTAGCTATTGATACATTTAAGGTATGGAAAGACAAAACCCTCTGCTAGAATAAATCTACCAGCATTTTTGTTTCAACAAATTTCTTCCATGATTTCAAGAGTAAAGTCTAGAGTCTTCCATAAAATACCAGGGGTTAATTCATCTAATAATTAAGCACCATTTCTTAAAGAAAGAATCTGGGAAACGGGGCTGGCTAGAATTTTTGTCCGCACCCATAGAAAAACAAAAAGGGAAACCCACAAAGGGGCCCACGACAAAAAAATCAAAATTAGAAAAAGGTGAATCTTCCAAGGGAGAACAGAAAAAGGGTAAAATAAAACTATAGGAGTCCTCCAAGGTAACTCATAGTAGCTCTAAAAAGAAAAATAAAGACTTGAATGAAGAGAGACCTAGCCATGTTGAGACCATTGTGTCCACTCCTAAAGAGATGCCTACATTTCAAACCCCTATCTCTGAAAGCCCAAAAGACACCTTTGCAGCCCATGAGGAAACCCACACACCAGTAAATTCCCCTGAGTAGCCTCAAATCCCTCCTGAAGGCCTAATGTTGACTCCTAAAAGATGTTGAAAAATGAGGCATTTTCTTAGTTTAATACTCTGTAAAACTTTAATATTGCTGATCTAAATAAGCTCTTTCTTTGTTACATATATTCTTTGTGGGTGATTATCTTGATTAATTCATTTTACTATTGTAGAATGAAGAGAGAAGTTGATAGAAGAACTAGACGGGATATTAGAAAGATCACACAAGATGTATCATGGAGAAACCCTTTTGGGAAAAAACTCCACCAAGAATTATTCTATTATTCAATCTTTGAATTAAAATAGCTCCAATTCTTGCTTGAGAATGCTTCTTCTATCTTTTCCAATTTTCTTCACACCTGCAATAACAATTATGAAAACTCTCTTCAACTTGAATGAGATATAGAGACAATATGCAACCTTGTAATCTCTAAAAGGTGGTAATTACAATGCACAAGCTCAAGCCTTAGAAAAGGTACACCATATTGCTTCAAGTTGAGTTCTACTATGAAGAACAAAGATTAGAACATGTTCTTTACCTATTTGGGCATCCCAAACTAAAGCTACAACTCATCCTTCACTTCGGTGATAATTACAAAGCTCTTCCTCAAAGATGGTGCCCAAAAGAGGGTCCCACTTAACAAAGCCTTCAGAAATATCTTATCATGCATTGGAGTTAATTCCAAGAAAGCATCTTGGGCACCCAAGTTAGCTCCAAGTGATTTATTGTTAACTGAAACATTTACTCAACACCATTCATGCAAGAATGGTCATCCCCTATTAACTGGAGGTAGTCCCTATTATCTATAATACAACTCAATTTTATTAGCCATGCATTCCAAGTTAACTAAAGTTAACTAACATACAACTGAAACTAACTAAAGACAACTGAACTAAACTGAACTGAATTGAACTTAACTGAATTGAACTGAACTAAACTAAACTAAACTAAACTAAACTAAACTAAACTGATTCTAAACTGAACTAAACTGAACTAAACTGAACTGAACTGAATTCATCTGAACTAAACTGAACTAAACTTCATGCATGCAAACATAAAATCCTAACTCCTAGGATCTTTACATGCATTTAGAAGTGTTAACTATTAATTCGTATAGTTAACTAAACACAAGGTGAGTTTCACCTTACCATGTGTGCACCCACATGCTCCTATTATTTAGGAATAAATACAAATGTCAATTTCATGATTTATTTCATCAAAATCATTAATCTCATCCTAATCTTAGTGTTGTTGAACACATTCCAAGAATCTAGGAGATACATGAAATAATTAATGTTTAGGATTTGCAATTAAATGGCATCTTATTTCCAACAAAAGAACCCCTTTTGTTGAAATTCATGACTCTACTAAAGAGTCTGAGGCACAATAAGAAGAATAAGAAGCCTCGAAGGAATTTGAACAAGAAGAAACCATGAGATCCCCTACACCTTCTATGACTTATGAGAAAAGAAAAGGAAAAGAACCATTGATTGAGGAAGAAGGAATTCATGAAAAATAAAATGAGGAAGAGTTAGAAGTTGAGGAATTGTTAAGGGCTATGAAAATCTTCATAGTGGAAGCTGAGTTGGAGCAAGAAAAGAAGAATATGCAATTTCTTGAAGAAAAATTGAGAAGAAAAGAAGAGGAATTACAACAATCCCTCAACAAAACTTAAGAAATGGGAAGAGATATTGAAGAAAGAGAAGCAAGTTATAGAGAGAAATTGAATAAAATAGAGGAGGCTTTACAACAAGCTAGTGTGCAAGCATTAGCAAGTGTCAAGGAAATTACAAAATTAAAAGAAGAATTGCAGCTTAAAGAAGAGAAATTAAAACATCAATCTATGAGGTTTTATTCTCAAGAAGCCTCTACTTTCATAGCCCCACCACATTACCTGCTTTGCCTCCCATTCCATCTAATATTCCACTAGATTTTCTACCAAAGACTCAACCTCGATATCTCTCCTTGGTAGCCCTAAAATTCAAACATGAACATGATCAACTGAAAAAGTAGGTACAAAAATTAGAAGAAGAAAAACATGAAATTGAAAGAAGACTTGAGCAAGTGGTAGAGATAAGTTCTGCAATGTTGTCAATGAGAAGACCAGCAGTAGTATATGCTTTATTTCTCAAGGAAAAGTTTCTAAAATGGAAGCTTAATCAATTAATTTTAAGAAGCCTGGATTATCAAAATGATAAAAAAAAAAATTCAAGATTAATTCCATAGCCACCCTGATATTCAAAATCAAATGTGTGAGTTTTTCCAACACGAGTTTTTAATGGGAGATAATGATGATTCTTTGTTAAATTTTTATGTTGGTGAGCTACAAATCAGGTCCTTTGTCTCCTTAATGTAGAGTCAGGTTGAATCTTCAAGTAGAATGGAAAAATACAATGAGGCTAAGAAAAAGTATGGTTTACCAATGAGGCCTGAAATTCCTCATGCTGAGAAATACATCAAAATGGTACAATCAATGGTACAACTAAATCACATCAATCCTCTTTATGTTTCAAATTTTCTCAATAGTATATCTACATTCCAGAATGTAGAAGGGACACTTCCTCCATTGGCAATAAATTCCTATGAGGAAAGGTATCAACTCATTCATAAGTTAGTAAGAAGAAGAGAGCCAATAAGCCCAAATAATCTCAAATGAAGCTTGATAAGATTCAGACATGTGATCACCTTGATTGAATAGCAGCAAGAATTATGGGTTCGCATGCAGTTCAGAATTCCAATTATCATTATGCCCACAACAAAGCTCAAGGAATCACCCAATATTCCTAACTAAGTGATAAGACCATGGTTTGAAAATCTAAGACAAAACCATGGATTTGCACTCAATACCAAATTTCCACACCAATACAAGGAAGGAGTGTTCGACTGTTGCATTTGGATGGAGGCACTGAACAAGGAAAAAGAGACCACCATAATTCTTGATGAAGAACCATGAGGACATGGTCCAAAACAAGTATGGAAGAATGATGAGAGGCTCAGAGATTCTCTCATATAAATCATTTTATGTTTAAAAGACTTGTTATTTTTGTTGATTAACATGACTCATGATAGACTATAGACTAATATATTTACTTACTTTTCTTTATGTTTGGCTAATTTGGTATATATATTTGAGATAATGCTTTATGTTAAATGTGTTACTTTTGTGATAATGTTGATGAGATAATTATGTAGTTTTAATCTTTTACTGCCATAATTGGTATCATTTTCTTAAGGGTTTTATTTAGGGTATTTAAAAGACTGATGATGAAGTTAAACTCCCTATTTAATCAAGGAAGATAATCACACCATTGGTCAGCCCAGCTGGATGGTGAATCACTCAAGTCCAAATTAGCTTAGTTGGTTTGGGAACTTCTAGTCCCAGCATTGATCTAGCATATTTCTCTGTCTATTCTCAGTCCTGTTTTAGTTCTACTTAAGTTTAATTTTAAATCTTTAGTTTAGACTCCTTGAATCTTGGCAGTTAAATGCCATGTTGTGAATTCAATAAGGATATAGTTATAAATATCCATGTTTCGGTTTTAGATAGGAGTTAGATAGTTTCCAGCTAAGAAATCTTACAATGGTTACAATACTTTGTTATACATCCTGATTTGATCAATCTGAATGAAGAAAAGAAGTTAACTTGAATTACTATGTTAAGAGGTCTTACCTAAGGAAGAGCAGGGCCCACTCAACCAAAGTAACTGATCTTGCTTGGTATTTTATAAAATTATGTTATTTTTTTTCATGAATATTAAATCCGAAGTGTTGGATGTTAAATCTGGAATGTTAAGTTAGCTTGAATCACTCTCAGCAATTGTGGATGAATCTCTCTTAAGTTTAGTTTATCATAATTAGAATTGTTTGTTAGATTCATCATAAAGTCTATTAAGATAATCAATTTTAGATGTTGTTTGCAAGAATTAAGTTTAGTGATTATCTATTAAGTTAAATTGAAGCAATGATGGGAATTTATGGAAAGATGGAATTGAAGTTTTTTGGAAATTTGTTCATGGAAATTAGTATTTATGTTTTCTAGATTAATCATTATTTCTTTGCAATTCATTTCTGTTATTTAAAATAGTATTTATTTTTCAATAAATCTTAAGATAAATTTCTTTTGAAGTAAATTAGAATTAAATTTGGATTTTGAATTCTAGATTAAGAATTAAGATAAATGTTAGTATTTTCCATTAATCAATCTCAATCAAGTCAAATGAAGTTAGAAATAAGTTGAAAAAACCTTAAGTTAGGAAGTAAGATAGAATTGGTCCTTAGGAATTAGTGGATAAAGTTCAACTCCTGAGAGCTCCTGAAAGCTCCTGAAGGAGCCAAATCCCTGGCTTATCGATTGGGATCAACAAGACACCCCTGTCTTAGATGTTTTTGAGAATGAAAAAGCAATAGTTGAGTTCATGGGACTATGAGAAGGCATACCTAGTGGTAACCATAAGGCTAGATTTTCCATAGACTTGGATAACATGACTTACTTTGGGGAGTTTGTTCACCCCTCCAATCACAAAAATAAGAAGAATGACGAAAAATATAAAAATAATGAGTCCCTAGGTGAAAATTGAAAGGCGTCGTTGGATGATGAAAAAGTCAAAATTAAGGATGCATCCAAGGGCGAAAACCTCTCAAAGGAACCCAAGGATGGAGGGTTGAACATTCTCCCTGTTCCTCAAGAAAAGTCACCAATGTTGCTTGAGGAATCTATAGAGATCAACATAGGCACTGAAGATAATCCTCGATTAATCTATTTTGCAACATCTTTGATAGAAACAGAGCAACTTGAATTTCATAACTTCTTCACAGAAAGATAGATCAACTTTGCATGGTCATATTGTGACATGCCTAGACTAGATCCTGACCTGGAATTACATCATTTTCCATTACAACTAGGTGCTAAACCTATGAAACATAAATTAAGGAAAACGAACTCGCCAATTATTGTATTATTCAAGGCTAAATTAAAGAAACTGTTGGATGTAGGTTTTTTCAAATCAATTGACTATGTAAAATGGATTTCCAATCTCATACCAATGACAAAACCAATAGGGGGCATCCGCATCTGTACATACTTCTGAGATATAAATAAAGCATGTCCTAAAGATTACTTTCCTTTGCCAAATATTGACATGATTGTGGACCTAAAAGCAAGATATGATATGTTATCCCTTATAGATGGTTTTCTCAGGATATAATCAAATCAAAATCTCACCAAAAGACCAACATAAGACATGGGGAACTTATTGTTGGAACATCATGCCATTTGGACTTAAAAATGTCGGAGAAACATATCAAAGTGCCAGGACAACTATTTTCCATGACCTCATACACACTGTCATGGAAGATTATATGGATGATCTGATAGCTAAATCATTAACAAGGGTTGATCATTTATAGGTCCTAGATAATATTTTTCAAAGACTAGAATACAAAGTGAGGCTAAATCCAAAAACAATGTGCTTTTGGCATGCAATCAGGAAAACTTATAGGATACATCATTTCTAGATGAGGCATTGAAGTGGACCCCGCAAAAGTAAAAGCTATAATGGACATGCCTCCATTGGCCAATATAAGTCAACGATGGACATTACAGGGGAAACTATAGTCTATCAAATGATTCATAGTGCAGTTAGCAGATAAAAGACATTCCTTCCAACATCTACTCAGAAAAGGGGTACCATTTGTAAGTATAGGTAAATGACAAGAATCTTTTCATCAAATCAAGGATTACCTACTCACACCACCAATGTTAATGCCACATACTGATGGATGATCTTTGATGCTCTACATTTTAGCAACCACATCAATGCTAGGAGCCTTACTTGCATAGAATGACAATGAGGGTCATGAAAAGGTAGTATACTATATCATTCACACTTTGGTAGGTTATGAGCTAAATTACAGTACCATAGAACACGCTTGTCTAGCAATAGTATTTTCTACTCAAAAACTTAAGAACTACATGTTAAACCACCAAACAATGTTGGTCACAAAGATAAATCCTTTGAAGTATCTACTTAGTAAAGAAGCATTTAATAGGACAACTGGATAAATGGGTAATGGTACTCAATGAATACAATATCCAGTATGTAGAAAGAAAAGCTATAAAAGTACAAGTTATTGTTAACTAGCTAGCAGATGCACCAATTAGGGTAGATCATTCTCTAGTTTCAAATTTTCTTGATGAGTTCATCTTCACTCTTGACACAGGAATGACATGGAAGTTATACTTTGATGGGTCCCACACAAATCATGGTTCAGATGCTAGCATATTTTTTATCAAACCATAGGGTGACACTATTCCTAAGTCATTCAGAATTGCTTTTCCATGTACCAAGAATAAAGCATAATATGAGGCACTTGTAACAGGATTACGAATGGTAATCAAATGGAAGATTAAGCACCTATGGTGAATCTCATCTAGTAGTCTGACAGGTTAATGATGACTATGAAACCAAAGATGAAAATATCACCCCATACAAGCAGATGGCAAATAGTTTCAAAAAATATTTTGACAACATCATATTTCATCAAGTACCCCACATTCATAATAGGGCAACAGATGCCATGGAAACCATTGGTTCACTATTGGACATACCTAGCAACATGCCTAAATTTGAGTTTTTGGTAGAACAACTTTTGGTCACTACCTTTGACATCCCAGATTCGAAGATGGTGTGTGAACTTGTTGGTCCCAATTCCCCATGGTACAAATACATATATGACTACCTCCATGCCCAAATCCTACCCCCTGACCTCTCGAACAACCAACATAGAACATTTATCTATAAGTCAGCTAAGTATACCATCATCGAACATACCCTTTATAGACATTCCTTTGACAATACCCTACTAATATGTCTTGATACTGAAGAAGCACAAGAAACCTTGTGTGGGGTACATGAGGGTATATATGGATCCCAGTCTAGCGGTCCCACCTTAGCCAAGAAGATTATGATGCTAGGTTATTATTGGCCTACAATGGAAAAGAACTCATATGTCTTTGTCAAGAAATGTCGATAGTGCCAGATTCACGAAGACTTGATACACGAACCATCATAGGAGCTCCATCCAACAATGTCGTCATGGCCCTTTTCCCAATTGGGACTCGATCTCATTGGTAAGATACATCCTACATCCTCTAACAGTCATAAATTCATCGTTCTGTAATTGAATATTTTACCAAGTGGATTGAAGCCATTCCTATGACCTACATTACTGGCACATATATTTCTAAGTTCATCCTTAAATATATCATTTGTCAATATGGTGTTCCTCAATCCATAATCACATATAATGGTCATCCATTTAAAAACCAAGAAGTATGTCACCTTTGTGAAGAATTCTCTATCCAACACCACTTTTCCACTCCATATTACCCACAGGGCAATGTTCAAGCTAAGGTGTCTAAAAAAATAATCCTTAGAATCCTTAAAAAGATTGCCAATGATGTTGGTCGTGATTGGCACTCACAGCTTAACCCTACCCTATGGGCTTACTGTACAAGCATCTGCACTCCCACCAAATCCACTCCATATTCCTTGGTATTCATTTTTGAGGCCATCTTTCCTATTGAGGTTGAGATTCCTTCCCTAAGGGTATCTTTGAAATGGCATATCGATGATGAAGAGTAGGGTGTTTCAAGACTACATGAGCTAGAGTTCCTAGATGAACAAAGACAAAAGGCACTATACCATCTTCAAGCATATCAAAACTATCTTCATCATAGCTACAACAATAAATTCTTGAATCAAAATTTTGACATTGGTGACCTAGTCTTAATCAAAAATCCAAAGAATCAAGGAGAAAGAGAAAAACTAGGAAAGTTTAAACCAAACTGGTTAGGACCCTACATTGTCATAGAAGCCTTTGGATTAGGAGTATACCAATTCTCTACCCCTAAAGATGAACCACTATCAGCACCAATCAACAGCCTTCATTTGAACAGGTTCTACACATAGCTTCTAAGAGCCCTGTCTTAATTATCAAAAATCAAAAAAATCAAAAAAATATTTACCTAGGGGAAAACCTGGAAAATAGGCATCTTGGTAACATCAAAAAAATTGAAAAATCAAGAAAATAGCAAAGAGAAATAAGTCATCCAATAGTGAAAACCACTTCAGTGGTGCTTTGGATGAGTACCATGGTGAAAACCTGGTAAACAGGTGTCATGTTTAGTCGACTCTGCTTCTTTTTCTACCATCATTCTAATTTGACTTCTTTGTCATATCACCTATCTTTCCTATCCACACACCTTATCATTTATCCTTTTCATATCACCCATGATAAATGGTTGTCATTTCCATAACTTGGAATGATTAACATCAAGCACACTTCATATCCCCATTCCATCCTATTCATAATAAATTAGTCTTATACCCAACTGGGGGCAGGCACTTGTCTGACATCATTTGGTTCTTACAATGGTTGTTTTGAGGGTATAAAACCATCAAAAAAATCCAAAAACAATCACAAAATATCCTAAAAAAATCCAAAAACATCACAAAATGTCTTGAAAAAAAAACCAAAAACATCAAAAAACTTCAAAAATATAAAAAAATCAAAACAGGTCAAAAATCTAAAAACATAGTCAAATTTAATCGTTACAATCAATCTTTGTCATCGTCAAACTACGTTGCCTTTGTGAATAGACATAGGCAATTCCATCTTTCGATGTGCCCTTGAGGCACTAGGTCAGTCTTTTTAGGTTTGTCTATATAAAATCATGACTCGGTTCTTTGTAAATAAAACAAAGTCAATGGTCATGTCGAACTACAAGTTCTTTGCATCTATAACGTAGGCAAGGCCATCAATCGATGAGCCCCCGAGGCCACACTAGGTCAATCCATTAAGGTTTGTCACATTCACTATCACACAAGTTAGATATCTTCAAATAAATCAAATCTTTTTTAGTCAGTCTTATCGATCAAAGTCTAGTCGAACTACAAGGTCTCTACATGTATAACGTAGGGAATTCCATCAATTGATGAGCCCTTGAGGCAACACTAGTTCAATCCTTTAGGGTTCATTGTGTCAGTAAAAATAAGTCAAAAATTGTCGTCAAACACAAAAATTTGTCAAAACATTAAGGTAAGTCACGCATATACAAGACAAACAAGTCAAACAAACAAATTTCCAAAGCAATAACAAAAAAAATCAACCTATGACTTATATAGGATTTGTCCTTCCTAAAAAAAGACATGATCATTTAGTCAAACAATAATCATTGCCTTATATAGGTGGTCACATGATCAAAACTAGACTCAACATCTTATACAGTATGTTTCTTTCTGAAATCAGGCTTTATCATTTCCTTATATAGATAGTCACATGATCAAAACTAGACTCAATGTCTTATACGGTATTTGTCATTCCTGAAACCAGGATTTATCAAAAAATCATCTTATCAATCTCCTAGACAATTAAACAACAAACATGATCAAATTTTGGAAAATATTCTTACTAGTTGTTGACATTGTGGCTTGTTTTGTCTTATCTTCTCATTTGGCTTTGTCTTTGAGTCCAGTTACTAGCTTTCTCGAGGATGTCCCATGAAGGATTTAGAGAAGCAAGGATGTATCAGGACTCTTTTTCTTTGACTATTGTTTTTCGACTATCTTTTGGCTTTGTCTTTGAGTTATATTACTTGCTTCCTCAAGGATGTCCCATGAAGTATTTAGAGGAGTGATGATGTCTCATGACTCGTCTTTTATTTGTTTGTTGTTTGTGGTTTGTCTTCACAAAAAGACTGGGGAAACTTTTCCCTTAGTATGAGTTATGGTATTCCTTGTCTACAACTGTCTATTTTAGCAAGTGGATGACCTTGCACACCTTGGTCTATCTTATATCATGGTGTTTGTTGTCCATTTGTATCATTTAATTCCCAATGATGATTTAATGCAAGGCCTATTATGTTTCAGAAAAATATTGAAGATTGCTAACACTAACATCCAGATCTTCTGCGCTAAAATTTCTTTTTTTCTTGCATTATGATAGAGTCCTATGACAAACATAAATAAATAAATAAAACATCCTACATATGCATTCATGTTAAAAACATCATTTATACATTTCCATACATAGGTACATATTAAATCATACATATATGCTGCATTTGAAAACAAAAAAATATAGAGATCCATCGCATCTAGGAATCCATGGCATAACATGCATTCATCATCATAAACCGAAAAACATATTAAATTACATGTACATGGCATTGTCAAAACATAAATCACATTGCATCTCATAATCATAAACATAGAATTCATACATGGAATCCATAATACCATAAAATTAAATGCATACATCATCATATAGAATCAACATAACATCATAGGTTGCATTAACATCATAAAGTAAACATTGGCATCCATAACAAATGCATAAATAAAAGACTGCATATTATATAAAAGACTATATAATCATATAAAGAACTGCATATCATATAATCATTGCCAAAAATGATATATATATATATATATATATCTTAAAAAAGTGTCATAGTACAATTTCATAATATATCTCCTAAAATGGAGCTCGCAAGCTCTATAATCAAAATATAATGTCTACAAATATATAACATGTCCCTAGTCTAAACTCCTAGTACTCTAATGCAGAGAATAAGGAGGTGACTGGCAAGGAGGTGTTGATGATCATTGTGTAGAAGGCTGCCTATCATAAGGTCCTAACCTATGAGGTCCTAGGACACCACCAGTGCTCTGGGATCTTCTATGGGATGACCTACTCTGTGATCTGTCGCTAAGCGCCTGAGAGGCACTAGGAGCTCATCTCTTAGGAGGTACCTCCTGCTCATGCAAATCTTTGTAATATCTCTCCCTATCACCAGCCCTGACCAACACCCAAGCCATAGCTACACCTGTTCTAGTGAAAAGAGTTGTAAACTCCACAAATCTATGCTTTGTCTCTTGCCTCCACTCCACCGCCTAATCTCTCTCCAAATAGGGGCTATCCCTCTCCATCTGTATCTCATCTCTCTCTACCATCACAACTCTAATTTTCTCCTCCAAGGCCTCTACCCTAGCTTGAAAATTGAGTAGTCGCTGATCTATTGGACCCTCCTCCTCCAACCATGGCCTCTCCCCCTCATCAACATCTCACTCCTCAAAAACTCAAAAATTGAGTCTCGGAGCTCTCTCTCCTAGTCCCCCATCTCCTCCTTGGGAT